>JASDQU011440943.1:3211-18780 GCA_032191745.1 Picea mariana | reverse complement strand
GGTCATGGGAGATCCTGAAACATCCTTAGATATACGGCTCTTATCACTTAATGAATTCAACATTTAGGTGTTTCACTCGCTTAACACCCCCTTTCTCCCGGAGTGGTCAACATCGGAATGACCTTGGCATATATCCAACAACCAAGGAGGATCCCGAAGTGTCCCTATATCTATGGTTCTTGTTATTTTGCAGTTCCAAAATTCGAGTGTTTTTGGCATTATGACATCCACGTTCTCTCGAAGTAGGACTTCACCGAAGTGTTGTATGCAAGTTCCTCTACTGGCCAATCAGATGATTAGAGTGGTTCTCGATGGAATCCCTGAATCCATAGCTCACATTATCTTGCAAATTTTGCATTCGAGGAATTTGGTGCTATGACACCTTTTTTCTCTTGAAGTAGTTAACACCGGACTGACCTCGACGTATATCCAATGACTAGGGAGACTCCCGAATAGCCTTGGATCTATGGATTGCATTACTTCAAAATTTGTAAGTGGGTCAGGGTTTAACAGTGGGACAGATCCGTTTGTCATGGTTAGGTACACTGCCACATGTCGGTTGACCTTGCGGTAACTGTAGCAACAAGTTGCCTTTGGCTGGTTTGAAAGTGGAAGAGACATAACACCCCGGAGCTCCGAAATCCCAGAGTTCCGAAGCCAGAAAGGCTTAGATCCTTTCAGTCCTAGAGTAGGTTTCCTAGACATTGGTCCTATAAAGTCTTGGACAAGCCTCAAGGTTGCATGCTCAACACTTAGTTGCGATTTGGTTAAAACTGTGGACATGGGCCCTTGGTCACATAGGTGAAGGGTTTGAAGGAGGCATCCTCCTTCCACAAAGTTTTAACTTAGTATTCCCACAAAGGTAAATTCAAGAGGTTGATATGACCGAGGTATCCCAACAAAGTTTTTTTTGACTCCTATATCACAAAATCATTCCTTGGGAAGATTTCCTAAGGGATTCTCAACTAGCGCAAAAATGGTAGATTGGTTCTTAAATTCCTTTAGAGACCCATGTCTAATAATTCTCCTACTGCTAAGMAGAGGTAAACAGGGACCARGTAAATATAAAAKTTTACAAAAGAATAATAATMATTTCTAATGATTTATAAAACATTGTAAAATTTAACCATAAACACATGCATTCAACCGTTAGTTCCATTTCAGTACACAGAGTATGAAAATACTTATCAGAAACTAGAATTCGTGAAGCGACTACTGAAAGGGGTGTCTGTTTCCACCCAATCGTAGGCACAGTCACTCCTGAATRGATTTACCACTGGACACCCCCTAACTAGACCATGATGCTCTGAGATAGGCTCTTTCTTCTTTCTCAACRACAGTCAGGGATGAAGGTTACTCTCCTCCTCCCACAAGAACTTAGCAAACAATTTTATCTGTACCAAGGARGGGGGTCTACTATGAGTACTTCCATAGTCACTCATCTTCTATGAAACCCTGTTTATCATCTTGGACTAAAAAAAATTCTGATAGCTTCTTGCGCCYAKAATGAATTTGTTTCTCATTTCTCCTCAGAACCCAAGAGTTGCATGCACTCTCCTCTCTTTGTCGATATGCCTCTGCCCACCCAATCCCCTTCCTTTCTTTCCTTCCTCAGTAAGATTTTATGAATTTGAATCCCCAAATCTTGGTCAGTTCAGGAATTCTTGTAGATGGGTACTCTTCCCATCTCCTCATTAATTCTTGGGGAGGGATTCCCAACTACCATCCTGACTGGTAATTTATTTATGGGTCAGAGGGTTGTACTTGGTCTGAGAAATTAAATCCAGTAAGGTACTACTTTGGTGAGGTCCATCTCAACCATTTCTGGTTCTCCTCACCATATCTCTCATAGCATCATGATCTATCTTGGCAAACCCCCCTTTTAGCAGTTATGAAACACAATCCATTTTTAATTAATAATAGAATACATACATTACCTTTTATGAAAAAAGGTTCATCAAGTCCAACATTCACACATACTTAGCATGCCACAGTCTTCTGGAAATTTATAGTTATATTTACAAGTTGGGGGAAACAGAGGTTTTACAATCCCCTCCTCCTTAAAGGAACATCATCCTCAATGTTCTACCTATCGATGTGCTCTGTATGTACAGAAGTAAACAAAAATGGGTATGCTTGTTTCATGGCATCCTCCATCTCCCATGTAGCTTCATCTAGACCAAAGTGTTTCCACTGCACCTTAACCTGTGAAATGGTTATGTTCCTGAGTGGGATTTCCTTTCTATCTATTATGCATTGTGTTTTTGGCAGGAATTTTCCCTTTGGTTCTACTTGAGTCACAGACTAGTCAATTATATGATTAGAATCATGTACATATTTCTTTAGTAACGAAACATGGAAAACATTATGTTCCTTCATTGTGGGAGGAAGTGTTAGTCTATATGCTACATGCCCCACTCTATCCAAAATTTCAAAGGTTCCACAATACTAAGGTGCCAGCTTGGCACAAGATCCCATTCTCAAGGAACTTTTCCTAGGCCTAACTCGAAGATACACATGATCCCCTTCTTTGAACTCTCTAGGAGTCCTTTTTCTTTCTGCATAACTTTTCTTTCTATCCTAAGCTATTTTCAAGTTATGTTTTATCTGTACTACTTGTTGTTCCATTTCTTTTAGCATATTTGGACCAATTGTAATTTTTTCTACTGGGTTATCCCAACTAATTGGAATCTTACATTGTCTACCATAGGGGCCTCAAAAGGGCTCATCTTCAATGACTCTTGATATCCATTGTTATAATCAAACTCTACCAATGGTAGGTATTATTCCCACTTCTTAGGCTGATGCATTACATGCATCCTTAACATGTCCTCTAACACTTGTTTTAATATCTCTGTATGTCCATCAGTTTGAGGGTGATAGTATGTACTAAATAGCAATTTAGTTTCAAAACCAACAAACATATATTTCCAAACGTTTGAAGTAAATTTTGTATCTCTGTCAGATATGATTTCCTTAGGAATGCCATGCAGTCTAAATATTTCTTTCATGAAAATAGTGGCAATATATATTTCCTTGCAAGTTGATTTTATGGGAATAAAGTGAGCATCCTTGCTCATTTTTTCCACCACTACCATGATGACATCATTCTATTTGGTTGATCTTGGTAACCCTGTGATGAAATCCATGGAGATGGTTTCCCATTTCCATTATGGGATTGGTAGGGGATGCAACATGCCTTCTAGATGTTGGTGCTCTATCTTAACCTGCTGACATTCCAGACATTTAGCTAAGTAATAAGCTATGTCCTTTTTCAGTCCAGGCCAATAAAATAGTTTCCTCGTGTCCATGATCATCTTCTAATAACCAGGATGACCAGTATATGGTCTTTTGTGTAGTTCATCCATTATGAACCTCTTCAAGTCGTCACAATTTGGAATATACAACCTACCTTTATAAGTTAGAAGGCCATCATTCAAAAATTGATAACCTTCACATTTCAGCCCCACGGGATCTTTCTCTAAGTATGATTTCAAAGTCTTGAAAAAATCATCTATTTCTTGTGCACTTTTGAATCTCTCCTTGACATCTATTTCACAGGTTCTCATAACTTCCAAGTGAATCACTTCCATACTTCTTGTAAGGGCATCAACCACCCTATTTTCTTTTCTTTTGATATGTTTGATTTAAAAATCAAACTCACTGAGGAGATCCATCAATATAACTTGTCTAGCATTGAGCTTTGGTTGATCAAACAAATATCTCAACCCACTATGGTCTGTCATAAGCACAAATATCCTACCTAGGAGGTAATGCCTCCACATTTTTAAAGAATGTACTATGGAAACCAATTCTAGATCGTGGGTCACATAATTGATTTCATTCTTATTCAATTTTTTGGATTCGTAGAAAATTACATGTCTGTATTGCATAAGGACTCCTCCGAGCCCTTCCTTGTAGGAATATGTAAAAACAAGGAAGTGCTTGTTTGGGTCTGCAATCTTTAGCACAGGTGCATTGGTTAGAATTTATTTCAGATCTTGTAATCTCTCTTCACATTCTGGTTTCCAAATGAATTGAACTCCATTTTTCTGAAGGTAGGTGATTGGGAAACCAATCTTGAAAAATCCCTTTATGAACCTCCTATAGTATCCTGATAGGCCCATAAAGGATATGATATCAGATACATTCCTTGGGGTAGGCTAATCCATAATGGATTTGATCTTGTCGGAATCAATTACCACTCCTTCATAAAAATCATGGCCTAAGTAATGGACTTGTTTCTGGAAAAAGTCACACTTACTAAACTTATCATAGAGCTGATGTTCTCTTAGCACTTGAAGCACTAGCTTGAGATGTTCTTCATGCTCTTCCCTATTTTTGGAATAGATTAGGATATCATCAATGAAAACCAATACAAATATGTCCAAGAACTTACTAAGTACATTATTCATTAAGCACATAAAAGTGGTTGGTGCATTGGTAAGCCCAAACGGCACCACCAAAAATTCATAGCGACCATATCTTGTCCTAAAGGTTGTTTTGTGGATGTCTTCATCATTAATTYGGACCTGATGATAACCAGACCTCAAGTCAATCTTGGAGAAAAACGTATCACCCCTTAATTGGTCAAACAAGTCATCGATCCTTGGCAAGGGGTATTTATTCTTAATAGTCATTTTATTGGGTTTTCTATAGTCTATGCACAACTTGAGTGTGCCACCCTTCTTTTTCACAAACAAGGTTGGTGCTCCCCATGGAGACACACTAGGAAGAATGTATCCTTTGTCCAAAATTTCCTTTASTTGTAGTTTGAGCTCAACCATCTCTAGTGTACTCATTCTATAGGGTGTTCTAGACACTGGCACCACTCCTAGTACAAGTTCTATTGAAAAGTCAATATCTCTTCTTGGAGGTAGACATGGTACCTCTTCTGGAAACACATCTTTATATTCTCTTAGTATGGGATGGTCCTCTAGGTTTGGTTTATTTTTCTCAACAAAGTTCAACACTTGTATTGCATACAAAGGACATCCTTTTATGCAATACTTCTTCACTTGAAGAGATGATATTTGTCTCACTGAGACAAACTTTTGAATCCCTTGTAGGGTTACCTTTCTCCCTTGTGTATCTTCACACTCCAAAGTTTTATTTTAATAGTCCAACTTGGTTTTATGGGTAGCCAACCAATCCATGACAATCAACAGGTAATCCATTCATGATGAATTGGCATGCTGGTATGACCTATGTTACTTTTATTTTGGTTCCAATGGCTAGTTGTACCAGCCATGATATAACATGTTTAACTTGCTGCAATTTACATTTCTCAATAGTTTGAGGGGAAACATAACTCAAATTAGAACCAAGTTCAATTAAAATGGAAACTATATGGTTGACAATCATACCTTCCATCTCAACCACTGAAGCTTGGTGGTCAACTTGCCTATTATCCAAGGTTGCATAAATTTGTGGCATGCTCCTAGCCACATCATTGACTATGGCAGCCTCTTGAGCATTGTAGACCCTCATATTGTTTTGTTTCCTATGTGGAAATCCCCTCAACATATGTTCTTCTCCACAACCCCAACATTTCAAGGGTTCTCTCTTTGTGTTATCAGTCTTACCCGAGGCTGCTCCAAAGGGTTTATTTCCACTGTGAGATGAGAAATTTTGTTGATATACACTTTTAGTAGGAAGGCTCATCTTAGAAACTTTCCCATGGTTCTTAAATCTTTAGGGTTTAAACCCCTTCTTCTTGAATCTCACATTACATTTCTTATTCCAGTCCTCATGAGGTTTATCTTATTCTTGAATTTCTCATAGCAATACCTTTCCTTCCCGATGGTGTCTTCTAAAGTCTTTGGCTCATCAAAATCAATTTTGTCCCAGAAGGAATGAAGTAATCCACTAATAAATCGTTGCATATTTACCTTCTCATCCTTTATGTAGGGAACATACCTTATCATCTCAAGAAATTTGTTGATACATTCCTCTATTGTGAGTTGTCCTAACTTGAGTTCATAGAAATCCTTGGTCTTCCCATCAAAGTATTTCTTTGAAAGATACTTCTTCTTGAAGTATTTCTCAAATTTTTTCCATGACAAGTCCTTATCATGGATTCCTTTCACATTCCTAAGGTCCTCCCACCAAATGGAGGCCTTTCCATTTAGGTTGAAAATGGCTATTCGAGCCTTTAAGTTTTCAGAGTATTCATGGACTCTGAAGTACTTATTCAAGCCAATAAACCAAACTTTTGATTCTTCCCCTTTCTTAATTTCTCCATCGAAAGTGGGTGGTTTGGATTTCTTGAAATCTTCAAGGTCATGGCTCTTGGAATTTTTCCTCTTCTTCCTTGTCCTATGGGAATGTGAACTATTTTTTCTACTAGAAGATTCCTTACAGTTGTCAGTTTCCTCACCAGAGGATGTTGAGATTCAACAAGAAGATCCTAGTTAAAATTATGCACCTACACTAGGATGGAGCCTCAGGCTATTTTTAGGTGGAATTCTATTTTTAGATGATGAGAAAATTCTATTTATAGATGATGTCTATTTATAGATGGTGAGAGAATTCTATTTATAGATGTATGTCAACTATTATTATCCCTTCATGATAGTTGTACAATAAATATTAGTCTATTCTCAATGAGCACTTGGAAATAGTTAACTCAAGTGGAAAATCAGTTAGCTATAGGAAATTCGAGCTCAAAGGCTGGTTGGTGGGACATGCAAGTCAAATTAGTTGTAACTGAGTGATTCGAAGTTGTAACAAAGTTGGATGTGTAGCTATGTGAGTTGTGAAGTAGTTTAACTCAGTTAAGTGAGTTAAGCTCAGTTGTACTAGTTGTAACTGAACTTACACTAGTGAGAGATCAGTGAATTAATTATTAATTAATTCACAATCAGTGGTCTCACATGAAACTGAATATTTACCACTATTAACTACATGCATGTCAGATCCAGTGGAGACCTAGTTGAGATAACATGTGAAAGGGATAGTTTGACTATCAATTGTGACATTAGTGAGTGCACTCATGCAACCACACAAACAGTGGATGTGCCCATGATGAATGTACAGCCTAGGAAAGAGGGATTCAATTCATTGGAGAGATTTCCATTATCACGGATTGCGCAGAGGAGGCAGGCTATCTGGAAGCAGTAAATTGGCAAATGAATTTGTCAATTTTTGTATGACAATGTGAGATGATTGTATATTGTACTAAGAGATCTTGGATTAGAGTTTTGTATGAGATTGTTTCATGATCCATGATATATACATAATATATAATAGTGGGGTTTTTAGCTTTATTCTTTCCCAGTAAAACATCTGTGTTATGTGTGATTGATCTTTCTTCTTGATATTGAAATTGACGATCGTGTTTTAAATTCTGCAAGAATATTTGTAGACGCGATTCTGTATTTAAAAATGGCATATAATTGTTAGATTAGGAGAATCCAGGAAATACATAATTTGTATTAAAATTTCTACATGGTATGAGAGCACGGGAAATTGCAGAAGCTAAGTTTGTGATTGGATAGAATTGGAATTTGAAGAAATACTTTCTTGGTGCTACAACTAATTCAAGATCAAAATGGATTTCAATGGCTTGAGGTTAGAGTATGCACTCAAGGGAAGCTCAAACTACATTTCTTGGAAGGAAAGGATGGAGGTAGTACTCGAAGACAATGGCTTGAAGGAATTCATTGACAAAGATGTTCCTAAGCTAGATGTTGTAGACACTGCAAATCTTGATACATGACAAAAGAAAGTGGAAAAGGTGAGGAGGATCCTGTTGGAGGGAGTAAGATACCACATTGTCTAAAGCCTCCATGGGAAAGTCACACCATATTCAATGTGGAATAATTTGACGGATCTATTCCAGAACAACAACGACCATAGGAAATTGGTGCTCAAAGATAAACTCAGGAAGATCAAGATGGAGAAGGGCGATTCCATCCAAAAATATATCACGCAATTTGTCCAATGTCGGGATGAGCTGGGGAGTGTGGGAATAACAGTCACTGATGATGATTTAGTGAGCTTGGATCTCCTAGGACTTCCCAAAAATTGGCACAGTTATCAAGACTCTGTTAATGGAAGGGAAAAATTGCCAGATTGGGAACGACTATGGTTGAATTTGGTGCAGGAGGAGTTCAGGAGGAACATCAGAGATGGATCTTCATCAAAGCATGATGATGAAGAGGATTTTGATTTGGATACCAAGGCAAGAAAAGGGAAGGGGATGAAATTCCATTCAAAATCTGAGTCTAAAGGCAAGAAGCTGGATTTGTTCAAAGTGAAGTGTTTTCACTGTCACAAACATGGGCATATCATTACTAACTATCCGCAAAAGAAGAAGAACAAGAAGGTTGCTGAAGCTGCAGCTGGTGAGGCCCTTGCCTCACAATTTGAACTTGACTTCTCCTTGATCGCATGCATGGAATCAAGTGCATTGGTATCGGTGTGGTATTTGGATAGTGGCACTTCCTTCCACATGACGAGAGATAAGGAGATTTTCAGTGAATTGGAGGAGAGAGATCTCAAAATGCATATATATATGGGAGATGATGGACGATACAGTGCGACTGGCATTGGACCATTACCTTTTAGAGGGAGTCAGGTAAACCATTTCAATTGAAATATGTTATGCATGTTCCAGGTCTGAATAAAAACTTAGTCTCAGTCGCAATGTTGGAGGATAGAGGCTATGATGTTGTTTTCATCGATGGAAAAGCCTTCCTGCAACATAAAACAGTGGGTCAAGTCAAGAAGATAGGGATTCGAGTAAATAATCTCTACAAGCTGGAGGTAGATGGCTGCGCTGCCATGATGGGCAAGGCAGAAAATGTTGTGAGCTGGGATGAGGGCGAATTATGGCACAGGTGATTGGGCCATATTCATCATGGAGCCTTAAAAATCATGCAACAAATATCTTCTGGACTTCCAATGGGAACACTTGCTCAGTTAGATCAGTGCAATGGTTGCACCATGGGGAAGTATGTAAAGTCCACCTTTCATGAAAAGGAGAACCGTGCTTCAGTGATCCCAAAGAGAATTCACACAGATGTGTGTGGACCATTCTCGGTTTCTTCAACAACAAAACATAAGTATTATGTTATTTTTCTTCATGAATTTTCTCGTGTTTGTTGGATCTTGTTCATGGAGAAGAAGGATCAAACATTCTCAAATTTCTATGAGTTTAAAGCATTGGTGGAGAAAGAGTCAAGGAAGCAAGTGAAGGCTCTGAGGAGCGATAATGGTGGAGAATACATCTCTAGCGAATTCAAATAATTCTTCATAAAAGAAGTAATTCGAAGAGAACTCATAGTGCCTCATAACCCATAACAAAATGGGGTCGCAGAGAGGAAGAATAGAATGATCGTGGGTGCAACACGAATGATGTTACATGATCAGTTCCTACCAATGCATTTGTGGGTGGAAGAATGAAACACTGTGGTTTATGTGAAAAACCATTGTCCTCATAGAGTACTTGGAATGAGTACACCTGAAGAAGATTTCACTAGTAAGAAACTTGATGTTTCTCATTTTAAGATTTTTGGCTCATCTGTTTATGTGCATGTGACCAAGAACTCTAGGAAGAAGATGGAGCCGACTGCTAAAGTTGGGATATTTGTGGGGTACACAAAAAAACCCCATAATTATCATGTGTATTTCCCTAACAGTAATATGATTTTTATGCGACAGGATATAAAATTCGATGAGGGGAAAGCCATGCGGTTGTCGCTTGAGAGGGAGCTAGACTTGCATGCAGAGGAGGAACTGTTGGTTCCCAAAGATGAGTCTCAAGATGTGGATCATCCACATGAGGAGGTTCATGGAGTGGAGGAATCCACTCATGTAGAGCCATCCATCAGAAATGGAAGAAAGTGCACCACATAAGATGATGGATTGAGACTAGATGTTGCACAGAAAGTAGGAACCCCTACTTTACAGCACAGACAGAGACAGTCTCATTATTGATTTACTGGATACATGGCTCTCATGAGAAAATGTATTGTGACTAAACCATCTTCCTTTCAGGAAGCAATTCAGGATCCCACTTGGGTTGATGCAATGGTGGAGGAGTATGACTCCATTGTAAAAAACAGTGCATGGGAAATTGTCCCAAGATCGGTTGACAAATCAGTGGTAGGTTCAAGATGGATCTAAAGGGTAAGATTTTAATCATTGTTATTTATGTTGATGATTTAATATTGATTGATGATGAGCATCTGATACACTCATGCAAGGAGGACCTTGCAAAGGAGTTCAAGATGAAGGATATGGGCCTCCTTCATTATTTCCTTGGATTGGAAATATGGCAGCAATATGGTGAACTTTTTGTGTCTCAAGGAAAGTATGCAAGGGAGATACTGGGTAAGTTTCACATGGAGGGTTTCACACCCATGGATACTCCTCTTCTAGGAAACTAGAAGAAAGAGGATGCTACTTCTAGAGAGGTAGTGGATGCTACTGTCTATCGACAATTAGTGGGTTCGCTAATGTATCTAGTGAACACAAGACCAAACATTTGCTATGYAGTTAACCAGCTGAGTCAAGCGATGGTTAAKCCTRCCAAGCTATTTTGGAAGGCGGGTAATCATGTCCTGAGATAACTAAGGGGCACATCTGAGTATGTCTTATGGTACATATAGATGKATGAGGTGAAGTTGCATGGCTTCACTGATGCAGATTGGGTGAGCAACCCAACGGACAGAAAGAGAACATCAGGGGGGATCTTTAGTATCGGATCTATAAYTGTTTCTTGGTACAACAGGAAGAAGAGATTTGTGGCACTCATTTTAGTGGAAGCAGAATACATGGCATCGATTCAAGCTGCATGTGAGGCTATCTARATGAGAAATATCTTGGTTGGTTTGTTTGGTTCTCATTTAGATCTGACAGTGATTCATTGTCATAATTAGAGTTGCATTAAACTCTCGATTAATCCTGTGTTTCATGATAGATCTAAGAATATAGATATCCAGTATCATTATATCAGAGATTGTGTGCAGCAGAAGATCATGTTGCTTCAATACATTCCCACATAAGATCAAGATGCAAACATTCTAACGAAGGCGCTCACCAGGAGAAAATTCGAATACCATAGAGATAGGATCGAGGTGAAGGATAATCCCTTTCTTGTTGAGAGGGAGTGTTGAGATTCAACAAAAAGATCCCAGTGAAAATTATGCACCTACACTAGGATGGAGCCTCAGGCTATTTTTAAGTGGAAGTCTATTTTTAGATGATGAGAAAATTCTATTTATATATGATGTCTATTTATAGATGGTGAGTGAATTCTATTTATAGATGTATGTCGACTATTATTATCCCTTAATAATAGTTGGACAATAAATATTAGTCTATTATCAATGAGAACTTGGAAATAGTTAACTGAAGTGGCAAATCATTTAGCTATAGGAAATTCAAGTTCAAAGGTTGGTTGGTGGGACATGTAAGTTGAATTAGTTGTAACTGAGTGATTCAAAGTTGTAACAGAGTTGGATGTGTAGTTATGTGAGTTGTGAAGAGGTTTAACTCAGTTAAGTGAGTTAAGCTCAGTTGTACTATTTTTTATTGAACTTACACTAGTGAGATATCAGTGAATGAATTATTGATTAATTCACAATCAGTGGTCTCACATGCAACTGAAGATTTACCAATGTTAACTACATGCATGTCAGATCCAGTGGAGACCTAGTTGAGATAATAGGTGAAAGGGACAATTTGACTATCAATTGTGACATTAGTGAGTGCACTCATGCAACCACACACAAAGTGGATGTGCCCATGAGGAATGCACAACCTAAGCAAGAGGGATTCAATTCATTGTAGGGATTTCCATTAGCATGGATTGCGCAGAGGAGGCAGGCTATCTGGAAGTAGTAAATTGGCACATGAATTTGTCAATTTTTGTATGACAGTGTGAGACGATTGTATATTGTACTGAGAGCTCTTGGATTAGAGTTTTGTATGATATTTTTTCATGATCCATGATATATACATAATATATGATAGTGGGGTTTTTAGCTTTATGCTTTCCCAGTAAAACATCTGTGTTATGTGTGATTGATATTTCTTCTTGATATTGCAATTGATGATCATGTTTTAAATTCTGCAAGAATATTTGTAGAAGCGATTCTATATTTAATAATGGCATATAATTATTATATAAGGAGAATCTAGGAAATACATAATTTATATTAAAATTTCTACAGAGGTTTTTTCTGATGAGTGTCTCTTGACTCCATGTTGGGCCTTCTTTGATACTTCTCCTTGTATGGCCACTTTTAGGAACATGCTTTCGTATCTTAGGTGGACTTTGAGTTTCTTTGTTTGATTTTTGTCCACATGACTGGCTGTGGGTCCATGTTGCAGCTGCCTTTGTATATCTGATAAGATTTGCAGTAAGACTGCGTTAATTTCGGTTTTCTTTTCCTTCTCTTTTATCAACCTTTCATTCTCAGCCTTACAACTTTGTAACTCTTCCATGAGGCTTCTTATGGTTTCAACCAAAACTAGAGGGGTTTCCACTACCCTCCTCTCATTATATTATTCCTCTCTATTGTGGGATATTTCCCCCAATTCGTGGTGTGTCACCATTATTTATACTGTAGTTTTCATGTAGGTACACTAACTTCTTGAGTGTTGATAAAACATTTTTTGTTAGTGAATGATCTACTAGTTTATGAACATCACATAGTTCATATTTTGAAAAGAATATAACAACAACATAAAGTTTCATTCCTCTCTTCAGTAGAGGTTTAAATAAGCTTCTTAAGAAAGGGGTAAGATAGGGTGTCACCCCTAAAAGTCTTCAAACAATATTTTTATGCGGCTCATTCATGAGCCCAAGCAAGCCAAGTGTTGTTGCCTTCTATGATACCAATTTGTAACACATCCGACCCTAAGTACCCTTTTTAGAGATGGGGCATAAATTTTTTTCTTAATTTAATTGGCTCTAATCCTCCTTATAAGGTATCCAACCTCTTATACTCAACCGTAGATTTCTAACGACTTCTATCAGACTCAAATCTGAGCTTTGGATTGCAAGTTATGTCCTCCCAAAGCTCTTTGGGCATTATTAGAAAAGGGCCATGTGGTTGCCACGTAGTTCCATCTCATTCGTACCATCCCAAGTTCCTACATCCATGGTGGAAGTCCATCCACCATCCAATCCAATGGTGGGACCTGATCCTCATTTAGCACATAAGAAAAAGGGAAGTTCGAGGTTTGGCGCTTCGATGCTAACCACCCCTTTTTCCTTCAACGCACCTATCCTCCAGAGCCCTAAAATCTTGAATTCCCGAAGGAGCCCAAAATCTCGCCACATGGCTTCGAACTTCAGTCTTTTCAGCTTATCTACGACACTACACTCTGAACCTCTGGAGTTCCGAAGTCCCGGACTCCTAAAGGGTCCACCCTTGCTCGTAGTGTCGTATTAAACGTAGAGGCAAGGACAAGTGGGTCCTGAGTACTTCACCTACCAAGAGGCCAAGAGAATATGTTCCAGGGGGTGACACAAGCCAAGGTAGAGATGACATGTGGCCCCTACAATGGGTGACATGTGTCACGTTTTAATGGGCTCATAGGGTCTGCGAAAAGTATGAATCTAGGTGACATGTGGCATGTCAAATATCAGTCCACGTCACCCACTCCAGACTAATAGCCTTCAATTTCCCTTAGACCTCACGGTTGAAATGCATCCATGTAGATTCAATGATCTATGACCTCCTTTACATCGTAACTTAGGCGTTCGGGGGATCTGTTGTGTGAATTCCTCCTTGCTTCCCAGAGTGGTCAGCGTCGGGTTGACCATGGTGTAGATCTATGGTCACGAGAGATCCTGAAATGTCCTCAGATCTAAGGATCTTATCACTTCGTGAATTCAACATTCGGGTGCTCCTCTCGCTTACCACCCCCTTTGTTCCAGAGTGGTCAACATCGGACTGACCTTCGAATAGATCCAATGGCCAGGGAGGATCTTGAAGCGTCCCTAGATATATGGTTCTTGTTAATTCACAGTTCCGACATTCAAGGATTTTGGGAATTATAACAACCTCGTTCTCTCGAAGTAGGAATTTGTCGAAGTGTTGTACGCGAGTCCCTCTATTGGTCGATCAGAAGGTTGAGAGGGGTTATCGATAGACTCCCTAGATAGATGACTCACATTGACTCGCAAATATAACATTTGGGGAATTTGGTGCTATGACACCTCTGTTCTCCTGAAGTAGTCAACCTCGGACTGACATTGGCGTAGATCCAACAGCTAGGGAGACTCACAAGTTCCCTTTGATCTACGTCTCGCGTTACTTCATGATTCATAAGTGGGTCAAGTTTTAACGGTGGAACAAGTCCATATGTCATGGTTAGGGACACCGCCACATGTCGGTCGACCTCGCGGTAACCATAGCAACAAGTTTCCTTCGGACGGTTTGAAAGTTGAAGGGTCATAACACTTTGGATCTCTGAACTCCCAGAGTTCTATAGTGAGAAAGGATTATCTCCTTTTGGGCCTAGTGCAGGGTTCCCAGACCTTGGTCCTATAGAGCCATGGACAAGCCTCAAAACTGCACTCTCAACACTTAGCCACAATTTTCTTAGAGG
Organism: Picea mariana; assembly: GCA_032191745.1. NCBI lineage: Eukaryota > Viridiplantae > Streptophyta > Pinopsida > Pinales > Pinaceae > Picea > Picea mariana. The sequence goes on along the minus strand of JASDQU011440943.1, from coordinate 4,209 downwards.
GTTTTAAGGAGGCTTCCTCCTTCCACAGAGTTCGAACTTAGTATTCCCCCGAAGGTAAATTTGATAGGTCAATACGATTGAGGTATCCCAATGAATTCTGCCCCGACACCTATATCACAAAATCATTCCTTAGGAAGATTTCCTAAGGGATTCTCAACTAGTGAAAAAATCATAGATTGGTTCTTAAATTCCTTTAAAGAACCATGTCTAATAATTCTCCTGTTGTTAAGAAGAGATAAACATGGACCATGTAAATATATAAGTTTACAAAATAATAATAAGAATTTCTAATGATTTATAAAACACTGTAAAATTTAACCATAAACATAGGCATTCAACCAATACTTCCATTTCAGTACACATAGTATGAAAATACTTATTAGAAACCAGAAATTGTGAAGCGACTGCTGAAAGGGGTGCATGTTTCCACCCAACCGTAGGCACAACCACTCCTAAATAGATTTACCACTGGCCACCCCCTAGCTAGACCATGATGCTCTAAGAGAGGCTCTTTCTTCTTGCTCAATGATAGTAAGGGACAAAGGTTACTCTCCTCGTCCCACGAGAACTTAGCAAACATTATTCTCTATACCAAGAAAGGGGGTCTAATACGAGTACTTCCACAGTCACTCATCTTCTATGCAACCCTGTTTATTATATTGGACTAAAAATGATGCCAACAACTTCTTGCATCGAGAAGGAATTTGTTTCTTAGTTCTCCTTAGAACCTGAGAGCAACATGTTCTCTCCTCTCTTCATCGATCTTCCTCTACCCACCCAATCCCCTTCCTTTCTTGCCTTCCTCAGAAATATTGTGTGGGTCTGAATCCCCATCTCATGGTTAGGTCAAGAAGTCTTTTAGATGGGTACTCTGCCCATGTCCTCATTGACCCTTGAGGAGGGATTCCCAACTACTAGCCTGACTAGTAATTTATTTCTGGGCTAGAGGACTATTCTGGGTCTAAGAAATTAAATCCAGTAAGGTACTGGTTTGTTGA
>JASDQU011440941.1:5550-17730 GCA_032191745.1 Picea mariana | reverse complement strand
GAGAGAGAGAGAGATTCTAAAAAAGTGTTTTAGGAATATTACTTTTTGAATGATTCTTTTTCCTTGTTGTAAGTTTTTCCTATTGCAAGTCTGACAGGTCTCATTGACCATTCCTATGGAAATGCTTCTTGTAGTTTAAATATAACTTGGTTATTGGAATCATTGGATTGATTTATATATTGTAAGTGGAAATTACATCTATATGTTCGTTCCACTATATCCCTCATATTTTTCTAAAAAAATTGTCCCCTTTGATTAATCTCCAACACCACTCCAGATGAGCTAAGGACCAATTCATCATCATTTACATCTTCTATATTAATCAATTTTGTTTTTTTATGATGACATTTTATTTCCTCATTGTTGGTGCCTATAGAAAATTAAACATATGTGAACTAATACATTGTTTGAAACATGTCCTCTAATATTCATAAGTATATTATTAATGAAAATTAAAATAAAAAAATCATAATGAATAGTATTCTTTCATTCACATGATTCATCCCTTTGCAATTTTTCCATCAAGGTTTTACGCTCTTCTGCACTTACATCAGAAATAATTTTATTCAGCTTCCTCATTATGTGGCCCTACATGACACACACTAACCCATACATATTATTTAAACTTACATATAGTTCAACCATATTAATTTTGTATAGAATTGGCATAGAACCTTCCTTTTTTGTTTTTGCCTATGTGTCATCATTGTGTTGACCATAAATTTTCTTATTTGAACTCTTCTCACTCATATTTTTATCAATATACAACTTGTACCATTCAATAACTGGTGTGATTTTTATATATAGAGCATCGATGTTTTTATTACATATAATGCACCTGTGTGTTCCATATGACAACACACACTGAACGGTTTAATTTATTTTTTAAAATATTGTGAATTACAATATAGTGTGAGATATATAGAAGGAATCACTGAATAGTGTGATACATATAGAAGGAATCACAATGAATATAGTAGAAAACAAGAAACATAGGAAAAAAATTAAACATTCATAAAAAAAAAATAGAAAAAGTACACACCGACGAGAAAAATTTAAAAAATTATGTGACAACATTTTCTATGTTGTTTAGATGAGAACATCGACGATATTTTTTTTATGCCCCATATTGTTTAATATTTTTATTAATCTAGCTTAATCGGTGTGTTCCTTATACATAAATGCACCTATGTGTTTTTTGTCAAAAAGGCGCACCGGAAAAGAGGAAAACATTTAAAAAAAATGTTAAATTGAAAATTGTTTAAAAAAATAAACAAAAAACATGCAGTGGGCCAACTGCATTTGGGATCCGATGCAATAAGTGGTCCCTTTGCATCATATGAAAAAAAATTATATATAGAAAAAAAACTCATTAGATCTAAAATGCCTAAACTGAAAATCCCTAATTCTGAAGTGATAGAGGGAGTTAAACCCTAGGGTGAAATTTTGCATTCCTGTAAGAAAAAAAAACAAGGGTTTAAGGTAAGTATTATTATTATTATTTAATGTAGGGTTTTGCGTGAATCACCATACCCTTCAAATCTTGATTTTATGAATATTTATGTTGTTCCAAAGTATTCTTTTTCTCCACAGTGCTCCTCGATATGTCTCTCTTCCAAATCTGTCTCTTGTAAATTTTCGCAAAATAATGAAAATATTGAATACCTTCTTAATATCATTTTTTTTTTTTATGAAAAAGGTTTAGAGTGAATCAACACACCCTTTAAATTATCATATTATGAATAATATTGTGGCTCCAAAATATTCTTCTCCTCCAGAGTGTTCCTCTGCATGTCTCTCTTGCAAGTCTCTCCCCTGCAAAATTTTTCAAAACAATGAAACAATTAATAACTTTGTAGTATTTAAATGACTTTTTGGACTTCAATTTCTCTCTTTTTTTTAATTATTTCAAAAAACTCGTGCTTTTTTTAACTTTTTAGGCACGAAAACGCATTTATGTATGATGCACCGGTGCAACCATATTACATTACTCATCTGTGCGTCCATATTATTTCATGCACCGAAGACATAATTTGTTTTATTAACAAAATCTAGAAACACAGTGTGGTTAATTTTTCAATGCATCGATGCTTATTATTAATATGCACACTGGTTCGTTTGTCATTTATAAGTGCACCATGATGCATTTAAAGTTATTTGAACTTTTATTTGCACATAAATAATATATTCATCTCAAATTATCTTTTAGTATGAATTCACATGACTTACAATACTTCAATATAGATTTTACTTTCTATGTCGCCTTATTTTTAAAAAATGGCTTCGAAACTATACTCAAACACAAATTGTTGTATGGTTCTCAAAATTTATTTTAGAGATGTACATGAAAATTTATTGCTAATTTTATTGAAATGCAGGGATAAAATCTTAATATATGATTAAAGGGCCAATTCTTCAAATTACAACCCATTCCATTTTGTTCTAAGTCTATCGCGAAGTTCTCCCTTTCCATCTATAGTAAGTTTARATTATTTTATTTATGTTTCGATTATCTCATTGAATTTTTTTATCAGCGTCAATTTGAATAAAAATGTATCCAAATTTGCAGGATCCTRATTCTGAATTGAGCTCAGATGCAAAAAATGTTCCAGTATTGGTTCAAAAACATCAGAAGGTCTTATTAGGAGAAACATAYTGCAAGCACTTGGTAGATMAAAATGGGAAACCACTTTACCCTGCCAATTGTGACATTACATATTCCAACCACAATAATTGGTTGATGATGGTAAGAATTGTTTGGTATAATRTAATTTGAACAAGAAAATTATTTCATTGTGCTTACTAATATCATCGAYGTACTAATGTTCAATATTTTTGAAGTTAGGATTCCTCTGATGATGAGCGACCTACCTACCATATTTTGTTGCACCCCCAAAAAATGTTAACCCGAGAGAAGACTACAGTGAGCAAACAAMTTAGAGAGGAAGAGTACCGAGAATGGTTGAATCAACAACCTATTCAATTCCACTATGTCCAGATTCACCAATTGGGAATGACTGCAACAATATTAGTTCTTTAGAAGTTGGCAATGGAGAGAATCAAAAAGAGGTTGGTATGGATGATAACTTACAGTATATGACATCCATGGAGACAATGTTGTTATACACATTCTAGAACGATGAGCTAGGGGATGATGCTCATATCAATGCTACCATTTTCGAAAGCCTAAAATTTGCTTCCATCGCACCTCTCTTTGGACCTAGTGTTCAGTCAAAGTCTACCTAGCTTGGAACAACAATGTTAATTTACAATGTGAAAGAAAAGTTTGGCATGTAAACCACATATTTCTCGACAATATTGAGGCAATTGACCAACAATCACCGTATATTGATTTTTTGAAATCTTGTCACAGTACAATAAACATTAGAATTTTTTTTTTTATAAATGTTAAGTGACCTTGTACATTAATTATATTTCCCATTAACTACAGGATATTCAAAGATAAGGTTCTTCCTAGTGATAATGTTTTTCTAGTAGATGTGAAGAGGCAAATCAATTGTTTAAAATGTTGGGTGTTGAGTATATATCATATCACACATGTCCCAATGATTGTATTCTATATAGAGGAGAATATAAAGAAAAAGAGATATGTCTAAAATGTGGGCATGACAGGTAGCATAAGTCAAATAAAAATGGTAAATCACATGGTCATTCTCATAAGATATTGAGGCACATGTCTATAATCCCAAACATTAAAAGGATCTTTCATTGTAAATAATTATCTATGTTGTAGGGATGGCATGCCTCACACATAAGTGAGTCGAGAGTTATGCGAATCCCAATAGATTCAATAGCCATGAAGCATATAGAGAAAACATGGCCAAAAATATTCAAGGATGAAGTTTGAAGTCTACGACTCAACATATAAATGGTTGGTGTGAACCCATATTCTCTCCAAAACACCAACTATTTTGTTTGTCTTGTAGTAGTGATCAATAATAATACCCCCCCATGGTTTTCCGTGAATAATGAACATATTATGTTCAATATTATAGTCCCTGGTAGAAGAGAAGTGAAGAATATGAATGATCCATGATATTTTCATCAATGTGACTTATTAAAGAATTGTATTAAATGAGCATAAACTGAAGTGCACCATAAATAAGGAAAATCTCAATAATAGAGAGACACAAGCATCAAATATGAACACAAAAAATTGATAACGAAGCTCATACCTGATGGACTACGACTCCGAGTTCCACTCTCAAATGGGTAGGCCTTTTTATTAACTTAACAAATTAATTTGGAAAAATACATAAGTAAACCTCATTTTGGAATTAAACTACAAAATCTTTGCTTAGATCAGAAAAAAAACAACAACACTGAATTTGTGGCATTGAATTACCTAAAATCAACTATCTCCATGTCTCGATATGACTCTGGCATTTCCAGGCCCAAGAGAAATTCAGTCTTAGTTTCCGTACCTGCAACCTGCAATTAATTCATAAACGTTTTCCTTGTAAAACATGTCTGGATGTACCGTTGCGCGCTCTGCTCCTTTTCCCCATGCACTGGAAAAATGCCACAAATTAAAATATAGGTGGATTAACCAACCAAGGTGTTAGCCCAAATGGTTGGCGGGTGGTTTAAACTAGTCGTTTGGTTGGGGAGGTCCCAGGGTCAAACCCGCAGGCCTCCTCCCTTTGGCTTGTTTGTTTTAACCATGGAACAGTCAGATGTAACGATCGCTAAATTTAGCGGCGGATGATATTGCTTGGTGGACTATTTGTTGTTTTTGGTTGGATATGGCAGGATATTCATATAATTGATGGAATGGGGGTTGGCATCATCCAACCCATTTTTTTCTATTTTTTTATTATTTTCGGTTACTGGCCCTCACTGGGCATTTTCCTACTGCCACATGGTGGCTACTCATTGGCCCACATCACCTACTTGTACAGTCATTTCCACATCACCTCTTCCTGGTCAGATTTCCACATCACATGTTAGGTGACTGTACAGATGCCACATGGTTGTATGGACTGCCACATGGCACTTTTCCATTGGTCCATGTACTGAACAAAAAACTCCAAAAATGGATGACATGTGGTAGCCTCTGGTGTTTCCACATCATCATGACATGTATCGTCATTTGTGTGTGCCACATACCCTCTATGGATGTTGCCATCATCTATACTGATGCTAATGTCGGAAATAAAAATGTTGACTCATCCCTGCTGACTAGGCTAGGTTGACCAAAACTTTGGCCACAGATATATTTTGATCTGTTACTTCGTTTGACAAGTTGTTTACACCGTTAGAAAACTTGCGACGTGCTCTTTGCAATGCTKCTAATTTTGCTAAGTTTTGAGGACTTTGAATGTTTTCCATTTCTCTTTCTACTGAGGCCATTTTGAGCTTCTTGAGGTGCTTTTGAGAATTCTGAGTGATCCTTAGGCTTCTCTAGATCCATTTTGGATCACGCCTTCCCACAGAGAACTTTTTGGACCACCAAAATATTTTATGAATCAACATGTAAGTGAGAGAAGAGTTCCCTCACCTTGTCTTTCTCAATCCATTTTTCCTTTCTTGGATGTGTGCCATTTAATCCCACTCGAATATAATCGACATCACCTCTGCATGAAGCCCTCGTCCTTCTGTCAAGGATGATATCATCCTTCAAATCATCCAAGTACTCAAGAGAAAACTCATCAACTGAAGGTATTGAAACTTCCTCACCTTGATGGATGATCATGGGAGGCTCAAAAAGTTTCAAGTTTTCCACATTTACAACTAAGATCTGCATATAAGGTGGAAGATCTAAACGAAAAGCATTGGTGTCTCTTTTCTACAAAATAGTGAAGGGTTGATATCGGATAGATTAAGTTTCTTTCCTTCACCCTTCAACCTCTCCTTGCTAATGTGAAGCCATACCTGGTCTCCAACCTAAAACTAATGATCAACCATGTGCTTGTCATGTTGAGCCTTAAAATGTTCTTGAATTTTCTCCAACTGTTCCATGACTGCTTAGTGCACTTGCTGGATCATTTGAATGAACATGTGAGCCTCGTATTCATTTATTTTTCTTCTGAATCAAAATATTTCCCATACATCAAGTCCAAAGGGACCTTAGGAAAGTATCCAAAACATGTTTCAAATGATGAATACTGAGTGGAGGAATGTAAGTCTGGATTGTAAGGATGTTGAACATAGGGTATTTGGTCATCCCACAACTTGGGATGCTTGTTGCATTAGCCTCGAAGCAAATGTACCACTATTTGGTTAACCACCTCTGTCTGACCATCGATCTATGGATGGAAGGAAATACTCCTCTTCAACTTGGTTTCCATGATTCTCCACAAGCTTGTCCAAAAATATCCAAGAAATCGATTATCTCGATCCAAGATAATCGATGTGGGAAACCGAAAGTGGACCTAGACATAGAGAATGACGATATTAACAGTCTTCTCACTAGTATTCTTCCTTTTACATGGCATCAAGGTACACATATTTCTAAACCTATCCACTACTACATACAAGTAGTCATGACCCCTTTTCGACATTGGAAACCCCCCTACAAAATATATGGAGATACTTTCCCATGGATGGGATGGAACAAGAAGTGGTGAGTACAACCCCAATTTTCTATTAGTGGGCTTACAAGTAGAACACATCACACACCCCTTTACATATTTAGATACAATTTCTTTCATCTGAGGCCAGTAAAAAAACCTTTGCAGATGATCCATAGTTTTTCCTACCCAAAAATTCCCAGACACAAGAGAAGTGTGATATTCTCATATTACATGGACTCGTTCACTTGTAGGAATACATATATTTTCAAGATGGTAGAGTAATTTCCCCTGCAGACAATAGGTCTCCACCTGTGCACCACAGGTTAGCATCTCAAATACATCCTTAAAATCTTCATCAAAAACATCTTGCTCAAAATAGATATCATGAGATAAAGAAGCATTCTTCAAAACAATAGAAGCAACAATAGGATGTATTTTTCAAAGCATATCATCTACTCTGTTAATTGTACTCTTTTTATACTTGATTACCAGATGAAATTGTTGAAGAAAACACATCCACCTGTAATTTCGAGATTGTTGCAGCTTGGTTTCTTCTTGGAGATATTGTAAGGGCTGGTGATATGTATGTATGATTGTTTCATTCCTTAACAAGTAGTGCTTCCATTTTTTCACACTTTTAAGTAATGCTTAGAACTCTTTATCATGCGTAGGATAATTAAAAACAACTTGGTTAAAATCTTCAGAGTGGTAACATATAGGCTTACAATATTGCATCAATATTGCACCCATGGTGTAACCACTATAATCTATATCGATCTCAAAAGGATGTTGAAGATTCGATAGTGTTAATATTGGTGTGGTACCGATATTTTCCTTCAAAGTGTCGAAGGATTTTTGTTGTTGTCCTCCCCACTAAAAAGTGTTCTTCACACTGGTCAAGGCATGCAAAGGAATTGTAATGAAAGAGAAGTTTTCTATGAATCTCCTCCAGTCTTGAACTACACCCAAGAATCTTTGTACATTGGTTACAGTTGTGGGCTCAGACTGATTTACAATTACATCAATTTTGGAAGGATCAATTTTCAATTGTCCTCCTCCTACAATATGACCTAAGCACACTAGTYCAGTCTTTCCAAACTCACATTTCGAMAATTTTRCATACAAATTTTCCCTTTGAAAAGTATCCAATACATTATTTACATGTCATACATGTTCATCCCAAGTCTAATTGAATATAAGAATGTCGTCTAAATACACAATTACAGAGTCATCTAGAAATGGCCTGAATACATCATTAATTACACACGTGAAGGTTGTCGGAGCATTAAAAATCCCAAACGACATAACTAACCAATCAAAAAAACCAAGTTTAGTCTTAAAGGAATTTTTCCATGCATCATGTTCTACAACCCTGATCTAATGGTATCCACTACGCAAATCCAAGTTAGTGAAATAAACACCATTCTTTAATTGGTCAAGTATATCATCTATATGAGGAAGAGGGTATCAATTTTTAATCGTGATTTTTTTTAATGCTCGATAATCAACACACATTCGCCATGTGCCATCCTTCTTTGGCACCTTCACTATCAAAGAACCACAAGGATATGAATTGGGCATGATGACCCCTTGATCCAATAAGTCCTGTACCTACTTTTTGATCTCTGTCATCTCTATAACTGACATACCGTACATGCCCACATTAGGAAGAGGAGAATCTTGTTGAAGATGTATTTCATGTTGGATTTCCCTCTTTGGAGGTAATCTATCTGGTTCCTAAAAGATGTCATCATACAGAGAAACAATATCAATTAATTCTTTATTACGAGAAGGATCACATCCTTGGAAGGTGTTAGATGTTCCGAAATACTTTTCTCTTACAACCATGAGTCCATATCTCTTATTAGTATTTATGAGTCTTTTTATCTGTCCTGCACTAATAAGTGTTGTGTTAACCTTCATGTTGCAGGATCTAACAATATATTCCACTTCTCCTTTAGTAAGGTGATATTTATTCTCATGAAGAAAGAAGACTAATTTTGTATCATAAAGATAAGGACTCCCTAGCACCATGTCACATATATCAAGTGAAACAACATCAAAATCCACTTCATCAATCAACTTTGAAGCAATATCAAATCTAACCCTACACTACTTGGTGACATTAAGTTTTTCTTTATCACATACCCAACCAAGAGGATAACGCTTTGGATGTGGTTTAGTTTCAAGGACCATTTTTTTGACAAGTTTCTAAGATATTAAGTTAACTTGGGAACCCAAACCAAACAATGTGTCAATATTAGTATTCTTAGGTACAACCCTTATGTGAAATAATTCATTCCTCTTTCTTTCATCATCATGAGATTCATTATTGGAATTTGAACTAGCATGAAGGGAATCTTTATCTTGTACTCAAACCATTGTGATCTTTTCCTCAACTCCTGAATCGAAACCAATATCTTGTTGCACTGTAGCAAATGTCTTTGTCTTCCCCTTTCCACTAAACTATTTGGATATTTTATCTAGATGTAATTTCTAGCAATGTTCATCATCGTGACTGTCCTTCTTGCAATGAGTGCAAGATGGATTTCCTTCTCCCCTCTTTACAGTGGCGACATTTTTGTCATTCCTTTTAAACTTTCCTTTAAACTATTTATGTGAGAATTTGGAAGGTTTCTTTGTGGGATCTTCTTCAACATGCTTTTGTCTACTTTCAAGATGAGTGTCTTGCACACAAACTTCGTAAATACTGGTGGGGTTAAATAAAAGTAAAGTATCACGAATATAACTGTGAAGTGCACCAATATACTTCATTAAAGCTTCATAAGAATTTAACTAAATTTTTAATGCAAGATCTTTCTTCCTAAATTATTTTGTGAAACTTTGCGCAGTTTGACCTTTACTTTGTCTTAAAGTTTTCCATTCCATCATTGATTTATGTAAATAACCCAGTGGATAAAATTGCTTCCTTATTGTTGATTTAAATTCTGACCATGAGGAAAGAAGATTACCATACTTACTTATATCCCGAAGGTTTCTCTCCCACCATATGAGAGCAGTGCCTTCCAACTAAAGAGAGTCTAATTGAAATTTAACTTCCTCTTCATCAATCTATTGTACACGACAATATTCTTCAACTTGTCGGATCCAATTATCTAGCTTTTCAGGATTAACATCTCCATTAAACATAAGTAAATAAAATTTTACATCAATCTTCAATAATGGCTTCTTGAAATAATATTTATGGTTATAATGATGAGAATGATGAGAATGGTCAGAGGAAGAAGATCTAGAACTCGATGGTGAATATGGAGGTTTAGGAGGGTCTCCTCCAACGCCTTGATCCACTGAAGAATTTTCATCTGCTGATGCTTCATTTTTCTTCCTTTTCTTTTCCATTCTCTTCTCGTAATCTTCATACATTCACTCAACCATATCTGACATGCGATAGAAGACCATATGGAAGTGTTACTCTTGTTCATCATGATTTTCCTCTTCATCCATTTTTTTCCTTCGGGATGTACGACCAATCTTCGGGTTGAAATTATTAAGTGTTTTTTCACCCTGTTTATGCTTGGACCTAGTACGAATTCACACTCAACAATTCAATTCAAAGATGATTCCTCTGATACCAACATGATCTATGATCTTTTCATTAATGTCACTTATTAAAGAATTGTATTAAATAAGCATAAATTGAAGTGTACCATAAAGAAGGAAAATCTCAATAATAGAGAGACATAAGCATCAAATATGAACACAAAAACTTGATAACAGAGTTCGTCCCTAATGGACTATGTCTCCAGGTCTTGCTTTCAAATGGATAGGACTTTTTATTAACTCAACAAAATAATTTGGAAAAATACATAAGTATACCTCATTCTTGAATTAACCTGCAGAATCTTTGCTTAGATCAAAAAACAAACAACACCAGTAAATTTGTGGTGTCAAACTACCCAAAAACGATTGTCTTCGTGCATCGATTTGACTCTGGCACTTCCAGGCCCAAGATAAATTATGTCTCGGTTTCTATGCATGCAACCTGCAATTAATTCATAAAACATTTCCTCGTAAAACATGCTCAACAATACCGTTAAGAGCCCTGCACCTTTTCCCTGTGCACAGTAAAAATGGCACTTTTAAATTAAACTCTCGATGGATTAACCAACTGAGGCGTTAGCCCTAATGGTTGGCCGATGGTTTAAAATAGTCGTTTGGCTGGGGGAGGTCCTGGGGTCAAACTTGTTGACCTTCTACATTTGGCTTGTTTGTTTTGACGATGGAGCAATCAGATGTAACCTCCGCTAACTTTAGCGGTGGAATATATTGCTTGGAGGACTATTTTTTGTTGCTTTCCAGATGTGGCACGATATGCATATAATTGGCAGACTGGGGGTTGGCACCAGACAACCCATTTTTTTCTATTTTTGTTTTCCAGTTGCTGGCCCTCACTAGGAATTTTCTCGTTGCAACATAGTAGCCCATGATTGGGCCACATGGCATCCACTCATTGGCCCATGTCACTTGCTTTCACAATCACTACCATGTCACCTCTTCCTGATCAACTTGCCACATCACATGCTGGGTGGTTGTATGGATTCCACATGGCTGTACAGACTACCAGGTGGCACTTTTCAATTGGTCCACATATCGATCGAAAAATGCCAAAAATGGGTGACATGTGGAAGCCTCTGGCACTGCCATGTCATCATGATGATGTCATCATGACACATTTCATTCTCTATGTGTTCCATGTACCCTCTACAGATGTTGACATCATCCATACTGATGCTGATGTCAGCAATAGGGATGCTGACTCATCCTTGCTGACTGGGCTACGTTGACCAAAACTTTGACTATGAATATCTTTTGATTCGTAACTTTGTTTGATGATTCATTTACTTCGTTGGAAATATTGTGATGTGGTCTTTGCGATGATGCCAATTTTGTTGAGTTTTGAGGACTTTGAATTTTTTCCCTTTCTCTGTCTACTAAGGCCGTTCCGAGCTTCCTAAGGTGCTTCTAATAATTCTGAGTTATCCTTAGGCCTCTTTGGATCCCTTTTGGATCAATGGATGTCTACCTACAACCATTGGTAGATGAATTGAATGAATTATGGGAATAGATACATGTTTACGATGTACCAAGACCCATCACAATAGAGAGGCTTTTTACATTGTATGGAATATGTTCTTATACCACACATGATTATCCAAGATTTTGATTTGTCTTTAGTAATTAACATTTTTATTGATTTGTTTATATACGTAACAATATTTATTTGCATATTTTATTCTTTGTGATTGAAATTCTATTCTTAAATGCTAATGTGTTATGTATACAATAATTTCATAGGTCTTGTAACTAAAGGCTATCATGGATGTAAATCATGTGGACCTTCTCTGAAGTATAGGTGGTCCAACCACCTATGAAAGCTAGTGTACGACTGCTCGAGGGTATTCCTCCCAGAAGAACACCCTTATAGAAGAGAAACATCTTCTTTCAATGGTAAACCAGAGAGAACCCAAATGCTTGCAATAATGACACCACTAGAATGGCTTAGAACATATGAGAGAGAGAAGGAGAAGGAGATTATAGAAATGTTCGATTCAAATGAGGATCCTATTTTTAAGGATCCAGAATCCATAAAGAGTAGGATGAGTAATAGGTCTGACATGCTCAT
>JASDQU011440940.1:1488-23567 GCA_032191745.1 Picea mariana | reverse complement strand
CTACTAAAATTAACCCATAAACATTCCTCATACTAAATCTAAATGTGGAAATTAATACACAACATGAAATACAAGTTCATTCAGCTACCCATGCTAATTAAAAAATAAATACAACTACTCTAAATTTGCACAGTAACAACTAACTACAGGTAGCATCATTCGTCCATAAAATATAGATTTATATGTATCATTATTCTCACAAAAAGTAGAACTTAACCAAGATAACTAGAGTAATTGCACAACAAATATATTAACAACTAACATGGATAAAAACAACACATAAGAACACTTATCTTAATGAAATGTAAACTCGTTGCAGAGGACGGATGTTCCTCCAAACTGTACCCTTATTGTTCTAGTTTTCAATAGAAATACACCTCGAGTTGGGGATATGAATCCACAAGACATGGAGGTCCATAAGGTTGGCTAATGTCCCCCTTTCAATAGTTAAACTATTAGATAATTTCAGTCCACCAACACACTTCCCCTCTATTGTCAATACTGAGGGGCGGTGAATAATTATTAGCTTCAATCAAATTAGTAGTTATTTTTAAAACTTTCCAATCACAACAATAAATTAATAGTGAATTTTAACAATAATTAATTATTTATCATTAATAGGAATTACACTATCTATATCACAACAATTTGTTATTGTGAACGACACCACTCCTTTTTAGAGCACCAACTCTAGGAGACAAAAATCCCCTTCATTTTATGAGCACCTACTCAAGGAATTTGCAACTCCCTTCTTCTTCAAGAACCAACTTGAAAGGAGTCTCTAATCCCTTGGATTCTTCAAGCATCAACATGAAAGGAGGAACCTACCCCCTACTATTTCAGGCTTCTACGTGAAGAGGAATATAGTCCTCCCTAGCTCCTCTCTTCCACCCTCACTCTGTGGTTTTTATTTTCACTCTCATATATTTTTGTGACTCTGATTCAGGTATACTCATATATCTCCTGAGTCAGTTATTAATTATTCATTATTATGGGTTTATATATCTTACCAAACAGTGTTAACAATAGTATGATATTGAAATTAACTTGAATTGACTTCAAATCCATTTTAAATTGATCAAGCATAGTTATTTTTTATGTCAATATTCCTTATGAATGATCGATCTGAGAAACCCTTCAAAAAATTACTAATACTATCACTTTCATCATTACATAGTGCTCTAGTTTCATCAAAACTCTACTATCATTGGATCACAATTAGGATTCAATTTTGATCATCGATTTCCACACCTAACTATCTTGGGAACCTAGCCGCTTCCTTCAACCCATTTCTAGGGAATTTGAATTAGAACAAGAATCGTGGCTTAAGTTGCAATGGGGCTATGTATTTCATGTCTCGAAACTTGTCACAATGGGGTTGCGCCTCCCGTGTCTCAAAACTTGTCGCAATGAGTTGCGCCTCTTGTGTCTCAAAACTTATCGTAATGAGGTTGCACCTCTTATGTCTTGAAACATTATCGCAATGAGGTTGTGCCTCTTATTTCTCATAACTTTCGACAATGGGTTTGCACCTCTCGTGTCTCAAAACTTGTCACAATGAGGTTGTGCCTTTCATATCTTTGAAAGTTTTCGCAATGGGGATTTCATACTACTTCCATGTTGCGCATGGTAGGGGACTCAACAATGTGGTTTCAATATTACTTTTGTGTTGTGCGTAGTAGGGAACTCAACAATGTGGTTTTAATACTACTTCCATGTCGCTTGCGGTAGAGGACTCAACAATGTGGTTTTAGTACTACTTCAATGTCGTGCGCGATATGTTATATGGAGGAATCATGGTACATCTATCACCATTGATCTAGAATATTTTTCAACATCTCAATCTCTATGCGATGTAATGTTATTTCTCCTGAGATTATTTCATGCGCCATCTCTACATGATGTAATTGTTTCTCCTGAGATTGTGTCATGTGTGCTCTCTACACGATGTAGCACTATTTTTCCTATTATTACATCCTGCACAATTTCTGTGCGATGCAACGTTATTTTTCTTGAGATTTCATTCTGCACAATCTCTACATGATGCAACACTATTTCTCTAATCTCTTGTCCTACATGATGAAATTCTATTTCTCCGATATTGTTTCCTACGTGATTTCTGCACAATGCAATGTTATTTCTCCTAAGCTTGTGTCTTGCGCGATGAAACACTATTTCTCTAAGATTGTGTCCTGTGCACTATTGACATCAATGACAACTATAACTCCAACACCCTCAACATGTATAACCCAAGGGATGGAATCCCACTCCACTTCTAATAGTTCCTCGGGAATTATCACTCCCCTCAAGGGCTTCCAGCACAAGTTGGATAAGAATTTTATTTCTTATGACCTCAGAAATTCTATAGTTGCAAACACAAATTTTCCTAGCAACAAAACACATGCTTCTTCAATGAATTTCAAGTATCTTGTCACTCCTAATCACACAACATATTTTCCATGTAATTATATATATAAACAACAACCAAACATGCCCACAATTGGTGCCTTCGATATCCAATAGTCATAACTCCATTGTTGGCCAGAAAAATACCTGTAAAAATAACTCTCTATGAAAATACATGAATGCATAATTTTGGTCTCTTACCCACACAAATTTCCTCTCTTTATCTTTCTTTCTTAACTTTCACTCTTCCCTAAGATGATTTTACTCAACCCACTGTAACATCCTTGTTTCCCCCAGCTTGTAATTAATCGTAAAATAGGATTACCATGCTAAGGAATGTGGACAATGTAAATGTGTTATTGTTAAATTTCCCATAATTGATTGTTGGGGGGTAAAGCCTTGAAGTACGAGCCATGATATATCTAGAGGAAAGAATCAGTTAATGAAGGAAAGTATTGGTGGTTGAATAATCAACCACCCCCATGAATGGAAACATGTGTTGTCATCCCGAAGTACCACAAAGACCTGCAAACATGAGCTTCCTTCTGACAGAAGGAACAGGATAGGTCAGAAACATTCCTAAAGAAGGAAGGTAATATACATACACAGAGACAGTAAGGAAGAGAGAAACAAGAGAAGAGATATCAGTCGAGAGTGAAAGATCAGAAGGAGATGCACAAACCAAAAGGAAGTGCAGAGAACACTACCTAAAGGACCCGAATGCGATCTTGATGCTGAGGAAACATCTGATAAACCTCAAAGGGATACTATGACAGAGAGAAGGTCTCTGAGAGGTGGTGTAATTCCCTAGTGATATCATGGCTTGGAATGGGGGTGGCCAAAGTGATAAGGATGAATGCCTCTGAGCCTATGGTTGGGTGGAAAGGCACACACCCACAATCAGTTACTTGGCTGCAACTTGTAATAGATAAGTATTCTCATACCCTATGTAATTGAGTTGTAACTATGCAATAAAATTGGATATACTGTGAATGTTTTCAGGGATGTGTATGTATGCTTAATGGCTATACTATATCCATTTTATTTCTACTTGATTGTGTAACTAGGCAAGTAAGAAATTATATGGTTCGGACATGACTTGTACCCATAAATTCTTGAACCCTGTGGTGGCTTCAGATGGAGAAATGAATTGTGAGTTCATCAACCTTGGGCACAGTTTCACATGTGCATGTCGAGACTCCTAGTCATTCTAAGTCCCTTGGAGGAAGGAGTTTGTTAAAGCTTAGGAGGGATAGTGCATGTATGCACAATCTCTCTATGAGGTAGGCAGAGACCGATAACCTCCTAAGTTCTACAGTTGATGAATGAGAGAAAGGGGTGCGTGAAAGAATTCTTCTAAGTGTTAAGTTCTAGAGAAAGAGAGCAAATATATTAAGCCTTTCAGAGCTAACAGAGCTCAATAAGAATAGCGAGACTGAAGTATCGAAAGGGAAGGTTCCTTTTTCTGGAAGACGAACAATCGAGATTTGTTTGGGAAGAGCCAAGGTCTATTGTGACCATTGGATACAAGAAAGAGTGTGTGATTTAACCCCTTGAGGGTAAAATCATGAAGGTGGGTAAAACTTTCATGATAATCGGGTCTCAAAAATTCCTAGCGGCAATTTTTCGGCCGAAAAAATGTTGCTAGGGATTTTTTCAGTCGAAAATTTTCACGTCAAATTGAATGGTGCCCTAGAAATTCATGTAAAATGTTTTTCAAATGAATTATTTTCCTTTGGTAAGCATATTTTGGCTGAAAGAGTTTTTGGCGGAAATATTTATTTTTAACGGATTCCGTTAAAACTAGGTTTCGGCCGAAAACCTGAAAATGGGACTGTTTGCAGAAAACTGCAAATTCTCTCCATGTTACTTTATCGTTCAAGGTATTGGACTCCTACAAATACTAATAATTTAGTTTCAGAATTGATACCAACATTTTTAAAATTGAATCTACTTTCATTGGATATAATTTGTTTTCATTTTTATTGTTTTTATCTAATTTTGTTTAATTTTATAAAAAAATCACTACATAATATTTTTAGGTGAGATTGTGATTCGGTGAAATGAAAAATCCATATCTTTAAAAATACATAGTGGAAAATTATGGAAATTGATAATCCTTAAACTGTTATCTTCAAAAGGGTATTTTTAGATTTTACTTTTAAGTAAAAATTAAGATAGATACAAGGTGTAGGAAAACATCTATTTAAAATCTGTAATGTTTTCAGCTTAGTCAACTTCAAAAAATTCTATAAATTATAAGATTCATCCGTTAGATTCAAAATTATAGTCATAATAAAATAGATTCTCTGTAGATTGTTGCAGTATATTTCATTTCTTAGAAAAATAAGTTTAATACTAGATACATTGTTGTGGGAAAAAATAACTTATTATCATTCCTTTCATGTTTAAGGAACATATTGTTAAACAATTGTCAAATTGACATATTAAATATTAATAAAAAAATAATAATAAATAGTCATTAGAAAGCTAACAAAATTCTTCACAAGTTTTGTTTTTAGTGTAAAGTGAAATTATGAATAAAAAAAATACTTTCGAATGCCGGAAGTTGAATAACTTGTGAAAATACAGTTTTTTTTTGTCATAAAATAGGCAAAAGTGTTACCCATCTACACTCCGGAGGTTTTGTGAAGAGGTGTTTTAGAATTCACTGAATCTCGGAGGCCCGAAGTCATCATGGGTCATTAATATTGAAAGAGAGTAGGGACCGTTGATCCCTTCGTGTCAGTTCAAAACCTTGCCACTTCATAGATCAGAGGAATTGGTGCGTGGTGGATTGAAAACGCCTGAAGCATGAAGTTCTGAAACATCAGAATAGGTGCCCGTGGTCTTGGAATCTAGTTATAGACCTGTTGACGAGCGAAATTGACCGCTCATCAACTGGAGGAGTGAATCCGGTCCGGGGTTGTCTACTTAACCCAAGTCGTTTGGATTAATCCACTCTGATGGGTTTAGCGGCTCCGTTAGCCGATCTAAGTCCTAAGAAAGTAAAAAACAAAAATAAAGAAAATAACTTAATGGAAAACACTCGCTAAAAACTATATACAAATCTAATATATACTTATAGTTTGCTAACTAATATTTACAAAATAGCTCTACTTATTATATGTACAATATGATTATATCTCTGATATATGTATAACATTTATAGAATGCAATTTTTGATCAAAATCTGCGAAAATCAAATATGAATTGATTTATTTAGCGACAACAAAACTATCATTCAATCTTTTTGATTTATTTTTATAATTTTTATGAACAAGAAATGAAATAGAAACTGTCTAATTGAAAAATAAAGATAAAAAACAATACAACGTATTTAGACTACAGGAAATTCCTATATTAATTTAACTAATAAAATAAAACAAGCGAACTAACCTATAATCGCATCTCTTATTCGTCCTGTGTACAACATCTAATTTTGTTGTTTGATGAGGTCGACCCGCACCAGATTTTCCAAATGCTTCTTGTAAACGTGAAGCAGTAATGATCAAATGCTAATAACAGAACATATGAGAAGTAGTGACAACAATTTTATGATTTTACAAATGATCACATTAAGATAACTTTGGCTGTAAAAATTTGTATATAATTGCTCATTGAATAAAGAAGATTAACCTTCTAATCATCAAATTTGAACAGAGTAATTAATGTATATAAATTGAGAGACATAAAACATGGACATCATATAAATTTCATCACATCAATCTGTAATAAACCATGATATCTAAAGTAGTCACAATTTAATTACAAATCAAAATGACCAAAACTTGAACAAAAATACGATATATTGAAGCTAAATTTGTCCCAACATCAACTTCCATTCAAGTCTATCGATCATAAAAGAATAAACGATTTTAGATTGCATTTTGGTTGTAAAAACAGGAAATTCGAATTTTAGTAACTAGCTACAGAATCTCACGATTCTGTAGCTAGTTATAATTATAACTAGAATCGTGTTTTATTGAATCAATCGAAATAGACTAGATGTAATTTGAGAAAATAAATCATGTATTCTAATTAAAAACAAAGACAAAATCATCCTAAAATTATTTTTTAAACACCATACCTCAGATTAAGGGATTCATCTTAATCAACCAATTTTTGAATTCACAATGGCAGTCGCTGCTTCCACATTCTTAAAAACAATAGACCCTGTGTTTTTTTGTCTTTTATCATTGGTTTGGGATATGGATTGTAGTCTTCCATTATTTTTCGTTAGCAAATTCACCTGGTCCTCCAAGGATTTGATCCGAGACTAAAGTAAAGGCACATCTCTGTAATACCTATCGAGCCATGACTGACATGCGTTGCATTGCGGCTGAATAGACTGTGTATTAGCAGTGATGGTATTAACAGGTGGGGAATTTTCCATTTGACTTGTAGGTTCTCTGTTGAGTTTGATTCCAGGGAAATCGAGGTTGTCTTTAAGGAACGGTGGAAGTTTTGTCACATAATCATAGGGTCTACCAAAAAAAATTCCATACGAATATGGATATTCTTCAGTTAGAAACCGTTCAATTTTCGAATTGGAATCCTCGCTTCACATAATTGGGTTTTGGTCTGCACAGGACTTAGGTTTATTTCGGGCACATCGTGAAACCCAACGCACAACCCTTTTACCCTTGTAATTGATATCAATATTACCTTTACACTTTTTCTTTGCAGACTTTCTAACAGACTTACCACCACCTTTGGGATACGAATCAGGTAGAGTGTTGGGTTGGGTAGTGTCCGGATAGGTTGAGGGTTCCACAAAGGGAAAGAGTGAAGGAGGAGGGATGGTAGGCTTGACGAGGGTTTTTGTGATGAAAAACTTGACAACCTGTCCTATTTCAGTGCTAGCAAAACCATTTCTTAACAGGAAGGCGTCCCAACAATCATCGTTTAATTTCAACTGATGAAGAATAATAATTTTGATCAAACAGTGGTGGAAAAGGTTAGAATCAGATTTCTGCCTTTTAAAACACTTTTCCATTTTGTATAAGCTTTGAAGGAGAAAATAGGGTATGTTTAGGGGAAAATCAATGAAACTCATGAGAAACCGCAAGTGATATAAGAAAACCAAACCATATCTACCCTCACAGGTAACGAACTATTTGATAATAGCTAACAGATCGTGCCATCTAGGTTTTAGAGTTGTAACGGGCATACCTCTGTCATAGCTGGTGATCTTCCTTGAGGTGAACAACAGTGACCAAGGAACCTCCTCAACCTTTGAGTTTTTGAACCACTTTTTTCCCACAGCTGGTAGGCCAGTGGCTTGGCTAATGAAATCTTCATTTAACTCAAGCTGGACATCTCCTATTTTATCTCTACAACCATCGAACATTAGCGCAGATTATTGAGCGACTGTTAAATCAAAACCCTCGAACTTTTCAACAAAGACCCGCCAGCCATTCCTCTCTAAGTCTTCTCGGGCATTATCAAATGATAACAAAGTATGGACACAGTTGGGCTCAATTCTCACTATAGGGGCATGGCTAAAAACACATAATTGACAAGGGATTCGACAATAGGGTTTGACAGAACAAGCACAGAGCCATTGACGTGAGCTTCCCCAACATAAAGCAAAGGCAGGTCGAAATGGTAGGCAGGAACATTAATGCTATGTGTGTGAGCAAAAATCATATAGATAGAGGCCATGAAAACACATCATACCATGTTGTACTAGGAATGACACTTCAGTGTAATGGTACACAAAAAATCATAAAAGTTGAAAACCATCATAAGCATATCCAAGATTCGATCAAAATGTCAAATAAACCATTGAATCAAAGTTTTTATAAATTAAAATCCCATTACATTAGTCGAATGCTAAATGGGTGGTGGTTTGATACACATGTAACCAAGGTGTGTTCGAGACCAAGGGGTTATACCATGAAAACAACTATTCTCATACAAAATAAGACAAATAGACGATATACCATATGAACATTAACCCTTTGATGAAATCAAACATGAATTCCAGCTATGAGTTTTCATACTTGCAGTTATGAAAACGAAATCGAAAAGAAGGTACGTAGAAAGCAATGAATAATGGTGTCATTTAATGAGAAAGGTTGCAACGAGTAATAAAAAAGAATGGTGTAGGCAGCTTGTAAAAATAGAGATTAGTATGGCTTCCAACAATGGTGACACACTGGTAGAAGCAGTTATCTCTACCAAATGATCAAGTCCAGATTAGGATAATCAGAAAAACTTCAACTCGAAAAAAACCAAGAAATTGTTTGATCATTACCAATCATAAAAAATCCCAGTTTCATATTGCTTGTTATTTTAAAAGACGAAAACTGATGAAAATCTCGACAAAAGAGAGTCACGATGTTAAGGTTAAAATCTCCAACACTGTTGACAGAGCCGTTGCTGCCAGTAGGCGTCCATAGCCTCGACAGGGGTGTCATTTAACCCACTCCGATATCTGTATCCTGCCAAGAAGTTCCAGATCAGAATGAACGATATTTAAGGTCAAAATATTTCATATCTGAGAATTTTCATATACCTAACAATGCTTCACTGCCAGCGGTCCTGTTCAGTACCCCGACAAAGTTATCTTGGCATATGCATGCATTTACCCATTTCAAGCGAGCTTGTTTAGTACCCCGATGGGTTTACAAGCACTTCTCACAGCTCTCTGAAGAATTGTTTAGTTTTAAAGATATTTAATCGAGCGGGGTGACGCTAAAAATCCTGATATTTTGGACATATTTTAATAAATTACAGACCTTGAGAGAATTTTTTAACTGTCCTTCATTAAGATCTAGACAGTTTGTTAATAAATCGACCTTCAAAGGTGGGGAGACATCTCTGAGTTGTTCTCTTAAGGAACCGGGACAGCATAAGAAGAATTCTTTATGGATGATCGTGAAAAGCTTCAGTTACAGATTGAAATCAAGAAACACTTTTCAAACAACAATCTTTTCTTTAACATGGCTGCTAACTTCAGAAAAATATCATAATTGATGTTTTAACAATCTTCTGTAGTCATTTTAGAGGAGAAATTTTTCTGTTCTCTTTGTCTGAAATAGTTCATGATGCAGGTATGTGTGTTTCAAAATAAAAAATGGTAAGCATAAGGGAAGAATCAAAGCAAAAAAGCAAAGAAAAACGAAAAGCAAGAAAAACAAAAATATTTACATAGTGTACACAGGATTGTCATCAGGTGAAATACCTTTTTAGAGCTTTTCCATTCACCGGATAGGTGTCTGGCTGTCCCTCTAAACTATGTAGTCGGAAGGATTTGGGACCTAATTTCTCAACAATCAAGAGTGGTCCTAGCCACAAGTTCTGAAACTTTGTATGCTATCCTTTTCCCTCATGCGCTTTGTCCCATTTTAGGACAAGGTCACCTACCTCAAAATTTATGTCAGAGGCAAAATTGGAATCAAACCAGCTTTTAACAACGAGTTGATGTTGATCCAATTTCCGTTTCATTTGAGCCCTAACTTCTTCTAATTTTAACAAGGCGTTAATTCGATTCTCCAAAGGGGGACAATCCTTTTCTTGTATTTTCTGTGATAGCTAGAGAGAGGGAAGGAGAATATGTGCTGGCAGAATTGTCTCTCTGTCGTAAATGAGAAAGAAGGGTGAGTTACCCACAGTAGTTTTTGGAGTCACTCTATCAGCCCAGATTGTGTATTATGCCAATTTTTATGGTTTTCAAATACCGTTATCTTGATTATTTTGATCAAATTTTTATTAGTTGATTCTGCCAATCCATTGCCTTGAGGGTAATAGCTGGCAGAATATTTTAGTTTAATTCCTTTTTCTGGAGCGAAATTAGTCATCTCAAGAGACGAAAAATAGGAATCATTATCAAATACTAGGCAGTCAGGGATACCAAAACGAGTAATAATATTTGAATTCAAGAAGGTTATTATCTGACTGGTATTTACAGTGTTTAATGGGGTAGCTTCGGACCACCTAGTGAAGTAATCTATGGCTGTTATGATAAACTTACGCTGTTGTGAGGATGGAGGATTGATCGGGCCTATAACATCAAGACCCCACTGCTAAAAAGGGGAGTC
Source organism: Picea mariana (assembly GCA_032191745.1). Classification (NCBI taxonomy): domain Eukaryota; kingdom Viridiplantae; phylum Streptophyta; class Pinopsida; order Pinales; family Pinaceae; genus Picea; species Picea mariana. The sequence continues at coordinate 13,113 of JASDQU011440940.1, read as the reverse complement.
TACTGAAACAGGTTGTAGAGAGAAGGTTGATTTCTGTATCTGTCCGGATGTTTTTTGACAAATTACACACTTGTGACACAAAGCATGAGCATATTTAAAAAGTGTGGGCCAGTAGTAACCTACTCTTAATACTTTATGGGTAGTGGTATCTCCACCAAAATTCCCACCATCTTCTCCTACGTGCAATTCCAATAAGACTTTTTCTGCTTCTTCTTTCTCAAGACAGCGTATTAGTACTCCATCAAAATTTTGACAAAATAGAATACCATTAATCAGCTGAAAGGAAGCGGATTTTAATCTTAGCGCTCTTTTTTTTGTGGTATCTAGGTGACAAGGAGCTGACCCATGTTCAAGACAAAATTTTATATCATCATACCAGGGACTAACAAGGTTTTGAGCATAGCAGATTAAATTTTGGTAATGATGTCCTAGATTGGACATATCATTTTCCTTTGGCTGTCCTGCAGCTGAGCCAGCGACTAACTTGCATAACCCTTGACCTCTCACTATTTGTGCTGGGGTGATTTTTGTGTCATAATCTTGCAAGGATGTGACCCAGTTTTCCCTCTTTTCGCCTAGTTCTTTCTGTACTAACAGATTTCTGACGGTCGGGTAAGGGACAATGATTTTAGTCCTAGATTTCAAAAGATAAGAACGAAAGTTCTTTACTGCCTTAAAAACAACATAGTCTTGTTGATCTATTGTTGTGTAATTAAGTTTTGTGCCTTTAAAGGCTGAGCTCATAAAGGCAATTTGGACTTCATTGTTTTCAGTGTTCTTTTGAGTTAGGACAACGACGTAAGAGCGGTCAGAAGCGAATGTGTAGAGAGTGAAGTATTGCAAAAATTTGGGGCTCATTAGAGAAGGAGCATCTATTATGGCCTTTTTTATTGAATTAAAAGCCTGGTTTTCTAAATGTCCCCAATGGTATTGTACGTCCTTTTTTATTAGGTTTGGTAATGGTCTCACCAATTCTAAAAACCTGGGGACGAATCTCTTGACAAAGTTTATCTGTCCTAAGAACGATTGCATAGAATTTTTTGACGAGGGAGGGGGGAGTTTCGAAATGACTTGATTTATTTCAGGGTCGATAATCATCCCTTCGCTTGATATAATAAATCCTAAGATCTTACCTTGTTCTACTGCGAAGATAGATTTTTTAGGATTCAAAGAAATGTCGTACTTACGCCATCGCTGTAGAACGGATCTTACATGAGCTAGATGATCTGCTTTGTTTTTCAAGAAGACAGTAATGTCATCTAGGTAAACTATGACAAATTGATTAATTAAGCCTCGGAAAGTGATGTCCATCTCTCTCTGGAAAGTGGCACCAGCATTTATGAGTCCGAAGGGCATCTTCCTATAAGTGTAGGTGCCCCATGGAGTTCGGAAGGTGGTTTTAAGTTGATCTGGAGGGGACATCAGGACTTGGTTATACCCTAAAAAACCATCCAATAAGGATAATCCTTCAGAACCAGATACCTGTTGAAGGATCTATTCCATGGGTGGGACAGGGTAGTTGTCTTTATTAGATGCTTGATTAAGATTTCAGAAATCGACACATAGTCAGATTTCACCACTCTTCTTCCAGACAGGGACAAGATTAGAGACCCATTGTGTGTGCCTAACTAGGAATATTATCTTAGCGTTTAGGAGTTTATTTAATTCCTTCTTGACAGTAGGTTTGAGTTTTGGATGCATTTTCCTTAACTTTTGTTGAAAAGGTTGGGTTTGGGGTTTCATAGGAATAACGTGTTGTATGATGTTAGGATCAAAGGTTTTTAGGTCATCGTACGTCCAAGGAAAAACATCTTTGAATTCCTTAAACAATTTAATAAACGCTGTTTTTTCTTGTTCAGAACATCCCACCCCTAAATTAATGTACTATGGATTTTCTTTAGTTCCCAAGTTTACTTTTTCATGCATTAAAGAGGAACTATTCATTTTGCAGTTCACTGATTTTTTGAACTTGTCTCAAAGAGTATAAAATTTTTCTAATCTAACTACATATTTAGGGATAGAATTTACCATGTCTGATGAAGATTCAGGAGATCTCGAATCTGGTATTATTGTGAAGTCACGAAGATTTTCGTCATGAGTACCTTCATCGATTACTGTGCCCTGGAAAGTTTCTTCCATATGCAGGAAACTTATAATCTGTGGATCATCATCGAAGACTCTCCAATTTGTGATGTTGTCAGGGATGGATGGTCTGAACAACAATTCAACAGAGAATGCATTCGAAGACAAGCCTTCTGCAGGAAAAAGTTTCAAAGCTACATTAGCTAACAAGTCGGCTTCCGAATTATTCAATCTAGGAATAGAATTTATGTTAAATGCATAAAACTTATTCATCAAATTCTATACCTCAGATTAGTAACTTTTAAGGTGCGGAGACAAAAAATGGATAGAATTTTTTACCTGTCTAACCACAATTTCCAAATTGCCAAAGACAGTCAAATTTTGAACATTCATATCTAATGCTTTTCTGAGGCCTTGTAATAAAGCCTCATATTCTGCTGTGTTGTTTGTACATTCAAACTCTAACCTGCATGCAATCAGGGTTTTGTTACCTGCTGGATCAATAATCACGCAGCCTGCTCCAGCTCCTTCCTTGGATGACCCGTCAAAGTAAAGAGACCATATTTGATTTTTGTCGGGTGCATGTAACCATTGGGTAGATGCTACCGGCTGCATATATGTCAAAAATTTAGACTATTGTTTAGGGTTAGTGATAGCGGAAGTTTCGGCCATGAAATTTCCGAAAAAGGTATCCATCCCTTGTATTTCGGGTGAATTGATAGAAGGTGTAAATGGCTCATTGGGATCATTTAAATCTGTCACTGTGAACTTTAGGTAACGTTCACGATTTACCTTGATTCTATTGGGCTTTCCATTCTCAGGCAGCCACAGGTGGGACCAATCCATCGCAAAATAGCCATGTAGTTGTTCCAACCAGTCTCTGCTCAAAAACAAATCATAAACTTCTGGGATATCTATGACAATAATATCAATCACTTGATGAAATTTCGGGTTAGACGACAATCTTATAAGAACATTTCTCAATTCACCTATAACTTTAACACTAGTTTGATCAAGCTGGATGATCTTTAAGGTGGATGGTTGAACTTCAGCATTAATCTTCTGACATACAAACCACGGCATTACATTAGATGATGCTCTTGAATCTACCATATAGTTGTGTACATTTCTATTGAAGATTTCAAAAGTTAACAAAAATGGAGGGACATTTCTGCAAGTACTAATGGTGGAAGCTTGTTGCTTTTTACTCGCAGCCTCTAAAACTAATTTATCTACATTTGTTACATTATTTACAGGAAGGTCTCTTTTCTCGTGAGAATCAGAGGTAGTCTTAATAGAGGCCTTCTGAGGAACTTTGGGGTTTCTCTGAGAACCTTTGTTATTGCTTGGATTGCCATATTTTTTGTTCTCTGCAATATTCTATAGCATTTTTTGTAGAAGAAACGAGAATTTTAATAATTCATAAACAAAAATATTAGCCCTTAAATTTTTTAGATCTTCAACCAAATCATAATCTAAGCTTGGGTTTACATAATTATGTTTAGTCTTAGTTGGTTTAGACTATTTTGGGAGCAAAGTCGTAGTGATTTCAGAAGAAGGCTTGTTTGTTGTCTTACTCCTAGTATTGTAAGGATGTACTATTTCAAAATTAGCTTGAAAAATACTATCCAAGAAATGTCCAAAAATGTTTGGAGAGGATTCATCTTCTTCTACTGTCTCTTGTTCTACTACTTCCTTGGGTATCTTAGGAGGCATCAAGTTATCTTGTGCTTCTAGAATCGTTTGAATAGAAAATTGTAGGATTTCTAGATTTAGGCCTTCAGTATTTGAATTAGGTCAGTTGGTGGGAAAAGGCTTCCTAAACGGGGGTTTGTAAGGCCCTTTGCTCAAAGAATCTTCTTCAACCATCTTTTTCAAATCTATAACCTAATTGGATAGTTTTTGAACGACTTTCTGTAACTTTTCTAAATCTGAGCTTTCTGGTTGTGCTTTGTTTTGGGAAGGTCTAGGGAGGATTTCAATTTTCTTTTTGGAGGATGAACTAGTCTCTATTTCATTTCTAGTAGTGTCTTTTAAGCTGAGGATGTCTTTCTTGATCTGAATGGCCTCTTCAATGGCTTCTAGCAAAGTGGCTTTCTTAGATCTCTTTACCCAAATGGCTATGCTTTGATGCAAGGCTTTCATATAATATGCTATGATAAGATTCTCGGCGAGCATCAAATCCATAGGGATTCGGTTCTTTAGTGTTAAGAATCTCTGATTAAAGTCTTTGATCTTCTCTTTGGGGTTCATTCTTAAACTAGAAATTTCCATGACTAGAACTTCTGGAGACTTGTCATCTCCAAACTTCTCAAGAAAACAGTATTCAAACTTCTCCCATGACACGATGGTATGGGGTTGTTGAGAAAAGTACCAAGTAGAGGCATTTCCCTCAAATGTGTAGGGCAACAATCTACAGACTACGTCTTCATGTTCGACACTACGGAGTCTAATGGCTAACATAAAAATTTTGATGTGATCTTCAGTGATCTGTTTAGAGTCTGGATCAAATTTAGGGAGCCATTTCTTCGGTTGTTTGGGTAAGGGATGTTGAGTCCCAGGTATGGCCACTGCATCTTGGTCAAGCCAGGGTCTGGTAGGATTGTTCTGGTTGGCCATAGGTGTGGGTGGTGTTGAAGGCTAAGATGAGGAACTGCATTAGCCAAAGGATTCTTCTCCAGAAGAAGAAGGAGATGAAGGAGGTGGTGATGGTGGTATACTATATCCTCCTACTGCAGGAGTGAGGATTGGATCTGTAGGGTTTAAAGTGAGGTCAACGCCTCCAAGTTGTTCTCTGATATCAGAGAAGTCTAATGGTTGGTCCAAAGGTCGATTTGGTTGTATTAAACGGGCGAAGGCACTGTGTGTTCTTATGATATATTGGCAAACAATCTCTTGTATGTCACCACCTATAGGATTTGGAGTTACTAGTTCAACTGTGATTCGTAGATCGTCATTTTATGTGGTTTCTATTTGAGGAACAATGTTGTCATTTGAATGACTTCTAGTCACTATGGGTGAGTAGGTAGATGGTGGATGAGTCTTACAACCACCTCGTGCCATTAATAATTTTCAGGCCCTCCTTCTAGCACCATTTGTTGAAGGGCGAAATTGACCGCTCGTCAACTGGAGGAGTGAATCTGGTCCGGGGTTATCTACTTAACCCAAACCGTTTGGATTAATCCACTCTGATAGGTTTAGCGGCTCTGTTAGCCAATCTAAGTCCTAAGAAAGTTAAGAAACAAAAATAAAGAAAATAACTTAATGAAAAACACTCGCTAAAAACTATATACAAATCTAATATATACTTATAGTTCGCTAACTAATATTTACAAAATAGCTCTACTTATTATATGTACAATACGACTATATCTTTGATATATGTATAACATTTACAGAATGCAAATTTTGATCGAAATCTGCAAAAATCAAATATGAATTGATTTATTTAGCGACAACAAAACTATCACTCAATCTTTTTGATTTATTTTTATAATGTTTATGAACAAGAAATGAAATAGCAACTGTCTAATTGAAAAATAAAGATAACAAACAATACAATGTATTTATACTATAGGAAATTCCTATATCAATTTAACTAATAAAATAAAACAAGCGAACTAACATGTAATCACATCTCCTATTCGTCCTGTGTATAGCATATAATTTTGTTGTTTGATGAGGACGACCCGCACCAGATTTTCCAAATTCTTCTCGTAAATGCAAAGCAGTAATGATCGAATGCTAATAACAGAACATAAGAGAAGTAGTGACAACAATTTTATGATTTTACAAATGATCACATTAAGATACGTCTGGCTATAAAAATTTGTATATAACTGCTCATTGAATAAAGACGATTAACCTTCTAATCATCAAATTTGAACAGAGTAATTTCTGTATATAAATTGAGAGACATAAAACACAGACATCATATAAATTTCATCACATCAATCTATAATAAACCATGATATCTAAAGTAGTCACAATTTAATTACAAATTAAATTGTAACCAAAGCTTGAACAAAAATACGATATATCAAAGCTAAAGTTGTACCAACATCAACTTCCATTCAATTCTGTCAATCATAAATCCATAGTTTATGCTCCCAAGAAACGATGGTTTTTAATTTACAAAACAATACATTTATATAGGCTACAGGATCAAAACGTTTCCTGTGGATATCATCAAATTTGTTCCAAAAATTGTGGGGGATGCAACCTCCCAGATTCTCATTGTTATCAAAACTAACAGCCTATTCTAAAACCACATAAAGAAATAGCATGCTGAGAGATGCCACCAGCGATTCAAATATTCTTTAGAAATTGTATGTACTTGTAAACACACAAGAATAAACGATTTCAGATTGCATTTTGGTTGTAAAAACAGGAAATTCGAATTTTAGTAACTAGCTACAGAATCTCACGATTCTGTAGCTAGTTATAATTATAACTAGAATCATGTTTTATTGAATCAATCAAAATAGACTAGATGTAATTTGAGCAAACAAATCATGTATTCTAATTAAAAACAAAGACAAAATCATCCTAAAATTATTTTTTAAACACCATACCTCAGATTAAGGGATTCGTCTTAATCAAGCAATTTTCGAATTCACAATGGCAGTCGTTGCTTCCACGTTCTTAAAAACAATAGACCCTGTGGTTTTTTGTATTTAATCATTGGTTTGGGCTACGGATTGTAGTCTTCCATTCCCTTTCATTATCATATTCACCTGGTCCTCCAAGGATTTGATCTGAGACTGAAGTAAAGGCACGTCTCTGTAATACCTATCCAGCCATGACTGACATTCGTTGCATTGCGACTGAATAGACTGTGTATTAGAAGTGATGGTATTAACAGGTGGGGAATTTTCCATTTGACTTGTAGGTTCTCTATTGAGATTGATTCCAGGGAAATTGGGGTTGTCTTTAAGACATGGTGGAAGGTTTGTCACATAATAAAGGGGTTACCAAAGCAAAGTCCATACGAATATGGATATTCTTCAATTAGAAATCGTTCAATTTTCGAATCGAAATCCTCGCTTAAGACAATTGGGTTTTGGTCTGCATAGGGCTTAGGTTTATTCCAAGCGCATCGTGAAACCCAACGCGCAGCCCTTTTACCCTTGTAATTGATATCAATACTACCTTTACACTTTTTCTTTGCAAACTTTTTAACAGACTTACCACCACCTTTGGGATACGAATCAGGTAGAGTGTCGAGTTGGGTGGTTTCCGGATAGGTTGAGGGTTCCACAAAGGGAAAGAGTGAAAGAGGAGGGATGGTAGGCTCGCCGAGGGTTTATGTGACGATAGACTTGTCAACCTGTCCTATTTCAATGCTAGAAAAATCATTTCTTAACAGGAAAGCCTCCCAATAATCACCGTTTAATTTCAACTGATGAACAATAATAATTTTGATCAAACAATGGTGGAATAGGGTAGAATCATATTTCTACCTTTTAAAATGCTTTTCCATTTTGTATAAGCTTAGAAGGATAAAATAGGGTATGTTTAGGGAAAAATCGATGAAACTCATGAGCAATCGCAAGTGATATAAGAAAACCAAACCATATCTACCCTCATAGGTAACGAACTATTTGATAATAGCTAACATATCATTCCATCTAGGTTTTAGAGCTGTAACGGGCATACCTCTGTCATAGCTTATATTCTTCCTTGAGGTGAACAACAGTGACCAGGGAACCTCCTCAACCTTTGAGTTTTCGAACCACTTTTGTCCCACGGCTAGTAGGCTGGTGGCTTGGCTAATGAAATATTCATTTAACTTAAGCTGGACATCTCCTATTTTATCTCTACAACCATTTAACATTAGCACGAATTGTTGAGCGATTGTTAAATTAAAACCCTCGAACTTTTCAACAAAAACCCTCTAGCCATTCCTCTCTAAGTCTTCTCGGGCATTATCAAACGATAACAAAGTCTGAATACTGTTGGGCTCAATTCTCACTATAGGGGCCATGGCTAATAGCACAGAATCGACAAGGGATTAGGCAATAGGGTTTGACAAAACAAGCATAGAGCCATTGCCGTGAGCTTCCCCAACACAAAGTAAAGGCAGGTTGAAATGGTAAGCAGGAACGTTAATGCTATGCATGTGAGGAAAAATCATATAGATCGAGGCCATGTAAACACATCATACCATGATGTACTAGGAATGACACCTCAGTGTAATGGTACACAAAAAATCATAACAGTTGAAAACCATCATAAGCATATCCAAGATTCGATCAAAATGTCAAATAAACCATTGAATCAAAGTTTTTATAAATTAAAATCCCATTACATTAGTCGAATGCTAAATGGGTGATGGTTTGATACACATGTAACCAAGGTGTGTTCGAGACCAAGGGGTTATACCATGAAAACAACCATGCTCGTGTCAGTCTCCAGTTTTGAGTATATTTTTGCCTATATCATGTCAAAAAGACCTTCATTTTCATATCTAGTATCATTTCCTTCTGGCCTTACCATGACACATTTGACATCCTTTTACAACTAAATGGGGCTATTTAAGGTATTCTTATGATTCAAGTTATTTTTAATGTATTTTGATATTTTAAACAAATGTTGATACTAATGTGGCATGAGTTAGGTATTGTTGCTTTGAAACATAACTTACTAGTAAAAGGCGAAATCAAGAGGAACAGGTGTAATTTGGACCGGCTATCCAAAAACGTGCTCAGATTCCACCTGAAACTCGCACAAGCTGTCGCGCCTGAACTATGGAAGAAAGTGGACGCCATCGCAGCCATGAAAGAAGAAAGAAGCTACCTAGAATCCCAAAACAGGCACACATCCAAGCTAAGACGGTTACTCACTAAAGAAAACAGCAACACAAACACCAAAACAAAAACGGTGGTTAACCTGTCTGTGCGCACGTTAAACGAAGCTGAGCTAAGCGTATTAGAGAAAGGACTGAATTTCGTTGTTTCTCCAACCTCCGTACCCATCGATAATATCATTTGTTGCATAGAAGACAACATACAACACCTTGCCGATGAAGACAAAGAAATAATACGCCAAGACTACTCAATGATTCTGCGCAAAGCTAAACCTCCAAAAAGCAATTTGAGTAAAGAAGTAAGAAACGATGAAAATCTGGTGATCCTTAAAGAAGACAAAGGTGGCACCACCGTACTTATGAACCTTAATGATTATAATAAGAAAATGTATGAACACCTCTCTCAGAGTGGAAGCTATAGAAAACTTAATTGCAACCCTATTAAGAAAATCATAAAACAAGTAAAGAATGCCATCAACAACTCCAACCTAGATGATAGAACTAAGAAACGTTTAACCCCAAGAAATGAGATCACCCCTAGAATCTATGGTTTATCGAAAATTCACAAAGAAGATATTCCTCTTAGACCCATAGTAAATACCATAGGCTCACCAACCTATGAGCTAGCTAAACATGTAGCCAAGATCCTTAGCCCCTTGGTAGGCCACACTGACTCTTTCATTAAGGACTCCAATGACTTTATTAAAATCATTAAAAACGAAAAAATAAAGCCTCAAGACACCCTCATAAGTTTTGACGTTGTTTCCCTTTTCACGAAAATCCCTTTAAATGAAGCTATCCAGATTATCAAAGAAGTCACTGACCCTGAAACAGGTAACCTAGCCGAGATTTGCTTACGCTCCACTTTCTTTAGTTATCAAGGAGAATTCTATGAACAAACCAGTGACGTAGCAATGGGCTCCCCATTGTCCCCCATTGTTGCTAACCTTTTTATGGAAAATTTTGAAAAGAGAGCCTTAGACTCCTTTCCCCTAAAACCTTTAATATGGAAAAGATATGTTGATGACACCAATGTTCTCTGGCCCCATGGTAAAGAAGAATTACAAAATTTCCTTCAACACCTAAACAACATATCCGAAGAAATAAAATTCACAATGGAACTCGAGGAGAATGACAACATCCCCTTTCTAGACATTCTTATCAAGAGAAAAAGAAATGGGGATCTAGGAAATGAAATCTATAGAAAAAATACCCACACTGAGAACTATCTCCATGCAAACTCCCATCACCATCCCAACCAAAAACTAGGCGTCCTAAAAACTTTAGCCACTAGAGCCATAAGAATCTTCGATGAAGAAAACCTAGAAAAAGAAATAGATCACATTACCAAGACTTTTAAGAACATAGGTTATAAACACAAAGACATTAAGAATGCAATAAATAGAGCCCTAGAAAAAACACGCAATAAGCCCACTATCCCCAAAGAACAGAACCCTAATAGAGATGCTTGCCTCCCTTACATCCAAGGAGTGACTAATAAGATTGCCAGAGTCCTTAGCAAAAAATAAATTAAGACCTCCTTCAAACCACTTGTAACCATCAAACAAAATATGAGATCCGTAAAAGACAAAATCGACCCCCACAAAGGTAAAGGAATCTACAAGATAGAGTGCTCATGTGGAAAATGCTACATCGGCGAAACTGGTCGCTCCTTCCAGATTAGGATAAAAGAACATGGAGCTGACATCAAGAACCAACGCATCCGCACCTCCGCCCTAGCTGAACAATCCCTTAAAACAAGACACCATATCTGCCTAGAAGACACCAAAATCCTCGCCAAAGAAAATCACCTCTTCAAACGTCATGTTAGAGAAGCCATTGAAATCCGTAAACATCCTAGCAACCTGAACAGAGATAATGGGTTAGAATTAAGTGAAAATTGGCTCCCTCTGATTCACAATTAACAGTAATAATCCCTGTAGAAAAGTATCTCATAATTATTTAAGTTTAATTCATTAAAGACCCCACCTAATCACTCTCAAATTTAAAACATTTTAAAAAGTAATTAGAACAAAAAGTGATAAACTTTGATCTAATAAATATTTAAAAAAAGTTCAAAACAATCATAACAAAACCCTAATTAAATTCAATCATGCTAAATAAATAATAAAAGAATTTTGCCAATAACAAAACCCCACCTAATCACTCTCAAATTATAATATTTTGAATTAGTTTTAAACCCTAATAGATCCTTTTAATAGAAACATTAAAACCTTAAATAATTGAATAAAACCCTTAAATACCTAATAATAGACCTCTCAAATTAAAATATTTTAAATGAGTTTTAACATTAAAACCTTAAATAATTGAATAAAACCCTTAAATGCCTAATAATAGACTAAATGCCTATTAATAGACCTCTCAAATTAAAATATTTAAATTAGTTTTAAACGTTAATAAAAACCTTTTAAAGAAACATTAAAACCTTAAATAATTGAATGAAACCACTTAAATACCTAATAATAGACTATAGTTAATTAAAACAAAATTAATAAACTTTGACCTAATAATAATTTAATAATTTCAAAACTATTAAAAAAAAACCCTAATCGCACTTAATAAAATAATAAAAAAGGATTTTACCAAATAACAAAACCCTAATTAAATCACACATAATTAATAATTAAAAAGAAATCTTACCAAAACAACCTAGCCGACACTTAGTTTTCACGTCAATTCCAGTATTTAAAACCTAATCTTCTCATTATCTAAAC
>JASDQU011440939.1:31856-44999 GCA_032191745.1 Picea mariana | reverse complement strand
CGCCAATTCCTCTTGCTTACTCTCCTAGTGCGTATGCCACCTCCTTCCTGCTTGTCCTAGTCTAAGTCCTTTAAAATTTTTGCTTACAACTAAATATCCTCCGATGCTCGACTCGTGAGCTTTTCTTGGCACGTTGTACATATGCATTGAATTGCATGTCTCGGTGGCTGTAGGTGCGAGTCTTTAAGGATTGTAGAGTGTCTTTCGGCATTGGAACTTAGCACTTGTGCGTTGTGGTTATGTATTGCTTCCTGACTTGTGGTCATATGTTGTAGTGAGCCTGAGGCGATGCATTGAAGCTTAGTGTTTGACTTTGACTGGTGGAATGGAGTGGAGGGACTTGGCGCTTGGCTTGATGAGTTGTGTGTACAGTCTCATGAGCTTGGCGCTTGGATAATTGGAGAATATTCTTCAGGATAGTACTTTGCTACTATTGATAATTAAACTATTTATATGTGAATTTATTTGTAAAAGTGATATGTGTGGCGCGTTGGTGTTAGTGCTCTTCTTAAGGCGCTTCGCTTGGTGGGTGGTCTTGGGTTCAAAACCCATGGATTCAATTAATTTTATTTTTTTATCTTCTTAAGCTTACCATATATTATTAAATTTAAATAATTATGAGTTTTAATTTAATTTAATTTAAGGTAATTAATTTAATTTGAATAATTTAAATTTACGTAATAGTATTAATACTTTTAAATAAATTAGTAAAACTAGAATAAAAAAAATCTTACTTTCAATTCGGCGAGGGTTTAATGTGCTTAATACTTAATGTGAAATGAGGCATTCACTAGAAGCCTTTAAAGTCGGGCTTCTGGCATGAGGCCCACGTGCCCGGCCCCCGGCTCTCAATACAAAAACCCTAAACTATTCCTTAACCCTAACGCTCCTTCACTTCCGCCTCTTCCCTCTACCGCCTCTCCACTCTGCTCTTGGCACTGGTGTTGGTCTAGTCTGGTTGTGGCTTGTTCGACTCGGCACTTGTGCATTTGGTTTATGCGTCGAGCCATCCACTGGAGCTCAGCGCTTGTAGACTTGGCATTTGATCTTTTTCCTTTGTATGACAGTGGCTTTTGAACATCGAGCGCATGCCTCTCTGCTTTCATGCCAATCTTGAGAAAATTTATATCAGTGAACATTGACTATTACAAACCTAAATCCTCTGCATTAATGCATAATTTGTATATTTTTACTCCTGCTACTGTTGATTATGTTTGGCATTAAAACTACAGATTCCTTGATGTGTGTAAATCAACCGCATTGCGGGCTTTTGGCTCCTCTCGAGCTTACAATATGTGTATATTTGCTTGCAGGTTATTAAGGATATGGAGAGACATCATGTAGAGGATGGATATATTACCCATTTAGCTGTCGATGTTGGTGAGCTTCTTAGACTACAGAGCCATATCAGCCAGAAGTTCGTTCTGTAATCTTTGTTCTGAAGGATGCCATTCTGCTATTTTATAATAAAATCTCCTGATGTTGTAATAAAGGATACGATGTAACTGTTTCTGTTTTCAATCATATTAATATTTTGGCCACGGTAAAATTTAGAGCATCAAGTAAGTATACTCCCATTAAGTGCATAATCAAATTGGAAATTTTCATGAATAGCCCCACCATTGAAATTATAACCAGAGATATATTTGTGGAATGTGAATTCAATTGGATGACTATTACGTATGCTTGACTTGTGTTGTTGTTGTTGGGTGTTGGTGCGCCTATGGGGAGGTCCGGGGTTCGAACCCCACAGACTCAATAAACTTGGCACAGGTTGTCCAACCGGCGCGTGCTATGCCTGGTGCTAATTTATTTTTTTTAATTGGGGTTCGTGCGTTGGCTCGCGCGGGTATTCCTCTCCTTTTTTTTTGGATTCGTGGGGGTATGATTGGTATCTAAGGCATGATGAGGTGCGGGGGTCAAGTCTCATTGAGTGCATAATCGAAATGCAACTGCTGCGGTTGGGATTCGTGCTTCAACTTGTGTTGTATGTATGGTTTGGCTAAACGCATAGTGCTCTCGTTTTGGGCCCCCATTGTGAACTCCTCCTCCATTTGTCTTGATGCCTGGCATTTGGGTGCTTGAGTGCTCGATCTCTGTTGACTTCTGGTGAGTTGGGACGCATGTTCTTGGACATTTGGCATGCAATTTTTTTTTTTTAAATAAAGATTTTTTTTTTTTATGGAGTTTGCAGGGAATATTTAATTTGGGTGGATTACGCCTCATAGTGGTAAGGGTCTTGAAGATATTCATTCTTATTGCAGATTTATTTTTGTGCATGTGATGGGTTAACTTCTATTTTCATGCCTTTTTAACCCTATGAGCCACTGTTGGTGTTTTTATTTAATTCTGATGTTGGGAAGGGAAAATTGGGTAGAGTTCATCACCACGAGCATACTTCAGGTGCTTGAGTGTTATCCTTTTGGTGATCAAGTGTGCTCATCACCTTTAATCTTAGTTGCCCAAGTGCCTGGTTAGTTTGCCTGTAGTATAGCTATGAAAAATGAGAGTAATGTTCACATACTCTTTCGAGTTTCAGATAATTCCAGAGGGATTAAAATAAGTTTCACACTCCCCTCAGTGATGTGCATCCCTTGAAATCATTTCCTTGATACCAAAAAAAATCTACTATCTACCATTTCCTTCTTCAATCATAAAGATTTTCTTGGGTTCCATTTGTTAAGGCTGTTACTCGTCGCCCCACCCCGACTCCACAGAGATGGATCCCTACCCAAACCACGCTTATAGCTACCCACGACCCAAGGCAAAGAGCTATATCGATTAGTCAGAGGAGTTCCTCGTTGTGCAATGTCCGAGATCAGTAAACGGAGTTGTATGCAAAGTGATCGAGAGAGGAGCGACGAGCATGTTCCATTTATGATTCTACGAGTTTTTATGTGATCGCAGCATAAAAAAGGAACTCTGAATTTCCCACGGAAGCCGGCTTGAAATATTCGATTTTAGGTGCATTACTCGTCCTCTGCCTACAATGGATTTTAAGCATTCCATTATACCTCCTAGTTGTTCTTCACATGTATACAGTTATATGGGTTTGAGTGTCTGATGCAATAGCCTGAATTCTAGGTTCTTTCCCAAGGAAAACAAAATGGCTTCTTTGAGGGAAGCCCATTTGCAGTCATTACTATTGATGACATAGTGAGCTATAATAGGCAATTTGCTAAAGTTTTGATGTTGTTGCATCTATTTAAATTGAATTGTAGCCTGAATCAGGTCCTTTGGCCAAAAGAGTTCGATTGAGTTTCCTGATGATGTAGTCGGGAACGAGATTTGCCTCCAACCAACGCAGGAATACTCTCACATATACGTTGTATGCAGCATTCATTATTCCCCCTGGTTGTTGGGTCTCCATCATTTTTTTTTTATATAAATATTTTTTTTTTGTTTTTGATGAATATATCAACGCTTATTTTTATTTTATTTTTTATTTTTTATTTTTCGTAGATTTACTAAGGTGATTTTATAAGATTACATTGCCAAACAGAGGGTAGGGCAGAGAAGCCTTGTAACTTATCGCTTTTGCAGATATATAGAGTAGATTAAGAAAGGAAAGTTGTCTAATAGAAAGTATAGTCAGAGCAGCTCAGCTGGATTGCGGATGAAGAGGTTGTAAACATTGCAGACCATGTTGGCACAAAGACAAAATCCCAGTGTTGTGGGTGGTGAAGCCCAGGTTTCAGTTTTGAAACCGGTCTCTGATACCATGTGTAGAGACTGTAAAATACAAAAATTAATTCAATTTAGCATATAATTCTTTCTCATACAAAAATAATTCATTCGCCAACATATGAGCATATAATATTCGACAAAAACAAAAATCTATCTACAGCATGAAATAACTCAGCAACTCATAAATAAAAATACCTACTTCTGATGCTAAATCCCGTTGCTCCGTTGGTCCAATGTTGAAGTCGAAGCTGTGTCAAACACTGCCCAAAACCGTGTTTTCCTCCTTGCCAGCTAGGAGCAGCTTGTCTGGCTCCCTAGCTCCAGAATACCGTAAGGATATCCTGGCCCCCGTGCCCAAAACCCCCAGCAAACCGGTGCCCCCTACTTCTGATTCACCAAAAACCTCCAAAGCCAAACTCCTCACACCACAGGTCTCCACCGAAAATCCTCCACAGAACTATCTTTCCCCAAAAAAGAATGATCCTCCTTCCCGTAATACCCCTCTCGTCATATCCCTCCTTCACTGACTCTCTTCCCCCTCATTAATTTCCTTATCCTTTTATTCAATGTTATATCCTCTTATTTGATATCTTATCCTCTCATTTAATGTCTTATCCCCTTATTTAATGTTTTATCTTCTCCCCGTATACGTAAATCTTTAATACATTAAATTATTAACCCCCTTTAATTCTTTACTCAATTAATTAATGAGTCAATTAATAATTAATTAATCATGGACAAATAATTAATAATAATTAATTAGTTAATATTATTTAAGAAATAATTGTTGTTTAACTAACATATTAGGATAGTTGGATTATCAAATTAATTATTATTAATCATCCCTATACATCTATTTAAGCAGGGTTGTTACAGAAATATTAGCTATCGATCTAATAGGTAAAGCTCATGAGGGAGTTATGCATCCTAGGGAACTGGAGCATCAGAACCCGAAATATTTCTAGGTATAAACTCCTTTGGAAGTCCCAATACTCGACATCCAGGGACCAGGGTTCCAACCCATGGTTCCATACCTTCAACTCTAATAAATCTAAGAGAGAAAGAGAGGGTGACATCATAATGACGTATCGTGCCAACTTGGCAGCCATGGTGTCATGGAAGGGACACCTGTCAACATCTGGTTGCAGGTGACTCAAGTGTGGTACCCTCGTCAAGCATAGGCTTTGTGGTGAGCCCCATAAATCTGAGTCGTCAGATTTGGGAGTGGAATGACCTCCACTGTATATCTTGGTGGGGAAAAGTCAATGAGACCCCAGAATGCAGGGAGGTTTAGCTTACAAGAGATAGGGAAAGTGTCGCAGACCAAAGTCCACTTCGATGAGAACCGACAATCTATGGACGAATGCTCTGAATCTCCACCATCTGATCATTAGATCCACTTCTGCATCGATGTTGAGGAAGGAACTGTAATAACCATTTGATTGAAGCATGAGAGATCTTAGTCATAGATCTCATAGAACTATAACCCTAATAATTAATGTGGTTAACGGTTCCTTAATCATGGGATTACCTTAATTAATTATGAGATTAACTTTATTAATTGTCTCGTGATCCCTATACAGCAGACCGTGGGAGTTTTAGTCTATAGGAGATCAATAAGGGGCCATGGTCCCGAGGGCCACATATCACCCCTCAGTGGTGCCACGTGTAACCTTGATTTGGATTATTTGGATGAAAGTCCAAGTGGAAAGAGAGTGCTAAGTGTCGAGTGGTATGGGTGCCACGTGCCATGCCAGGTGGTCTGACCACATAGGTCCATGTGCCCCAGGATGCCATATGTATTTCAAATTTCGGACCATCGAGAGGTTTTTGGGAAATAGACCTTACAAAGAGGGTTGATGACCAATGCCTGATATACCTGAGATGACGTCGTATGACGTAATTCAATGAATAGGAGGTGGGAAAATGTCGATGTTATGTTGGGAGAACCTGGGCACTGTAATGGCATGTACATCCATGACATCCCATGTCGAAGGTCCATGTGCCATGACGTGAATGGTGCAACATGGCACATAGATTTGACGTAATGAGATAAGGGTTCATGGAGGAAATGAGTGCTACGTGTCAAAGTGGTACCAGTGCCACATGTCATGCCAGGTGACAGATAGTGGTAGGGCCACATGTCAGAATAGGTGGCTTGTTGTGGACAGGGATGTGTGTCCTAAGTGCCATCTCATGGTGAATCAAGGCTTTGGGCTATGTGAATAGTGAAAAGGGTCGAGGTCCCGAAACCCTAAGATATAAGATTTTGAGGTCCCATGGTCCAACAACTTGGTGGACAGATGCCATTATTTGGTGAGAGAGGACCTCAGAAGGATGTGGAGCTCCGCGTTGAGCTCAGAATAGGTCGAAGGCTGATGTGTCAAAGGTTCGGTGGCCAAGTGGCAGGCGCCATGCTAACACAGAATCAACAACCATGCCTTGCAGAAAGGACACATCAGTGCCACATTGAATGGCCATAATTACGTGGATGCCACGTGGTAGTAAAGTGGGATTTGGCTAATAAAGGCCCTAAATCTTTAAAACGCCATAAATTTTGATTTAAATCTATGTTTTGAGAAAAATTATAGTTGTTGGAAAGATCTTGGTGAGCATAAGACGATGGTATCACTTTTAAAGGGATTTGAAGAGGTTTAGGAAAATAAAAAATTTAATACCCCATCCCTTAAAGGGATACTTAGGGGTTGTGTGTCTTACAAAATAAATATAAACAAAATGCACCAATGTTATCACAAGAAACTGATAGTTTCCATGGTGCAAACACACAAATCCTTATATCTCCTTATTCAATATCAGGTGGATCTAGGACAAAAGACAAACAAAATAAATTTTATTAAGTATAACAATCCTCCATGTTCTTAACAAAAAGTGTGGTAGTATAGAATTGCTTATGAAATATTGTTTGCCAAATTTATGAACCCTAATGACAACTCTTTGTAAACAATTATGTATTTACAACCCTACAATGTTGCTTAGTTAATGCACAATCAAACCCATTTTACTAACACTCATGCTTCATTAAGAAGTAATTATCACTCAAACCATCAAATGATATTTACTCACTCAATCCCATTTTACTAACAACCATGCTTCATTAAGAAGTAATTATCACACAAACCAACAAATGATTTTCACTCACTCAAACCCATTTAAATTTCATCACTCAAAACGATTAGTATACTAACACCATGCCTCATTAAAAAGTAACTATCACTCAAACCATGAAGTGATCTTCACACCATAATTTTATCACTTCAAATGATCTTCTAAAGTAACAAATGATCTTCTAAAGTAACTACCACTCAAACCATCAAATGACCTTTATACTATCATTTCATCACTTCAAATGATCTTCAAAAGTAACTATCACTCAAACCATAAAACAATATTCACGCCATCATTTTATCACTTTAAAATTATCTTCACTCTATTATCACTCAAACCATCAAATGATCTTCAAGAGTAATTATCATTCAAACCATCAAATGATCTTCAAAAGTAACTATCCTTCAAACCATCAAATGATCACGTCAAATGATCTTCAATCTTCTCACACCATCATTTTATCACTCAAACCATTAGATAACATTCATACCATCATTTTATCACTTCAAATGATCTTCACTCTATTATCACTCAAACCATCTAATCATCAAATTATATTCATTTTATCACTTCAAATTATCTTCACTCTATTATCACTCAAACCATCTAATCTAATGATCTTCACTTTATTATCACTCAAACTATCTAATCATCTTCAAAGGTAACTAGCATTCAAACCATCAAATGATCCTCACTCTTCTCACACCATCATTTTCTCACTTCAAATTCAACCAAAATCATTTGAAGTACCATTTTCTCACTTCAAATCCAACCAAAATAATTTCATCACTTCAAATGATCTTCTAAATCCTCACGCTTCTCACACCATCATTTTATCACTTCAAAATCCAACCAAAATCATTTCATCACTTCAAAAGATATTCGAAATCCAACCAAAAATAACTATCATTCAAACCATCGAATGATCTTCACTCTTCTCACCGAAATAAAATACCTTCGCAACGTGGGATATAATCAAAATGAATCGTGGTTTCCACACCTATAATTTTTTCCTTTGCATGATCAATGTATCAAAAGGTAGATTTATGGGGTGGCTGCATCCAAAAACTAGGCCAGTTACGAGCTTCCCTACTTAAATATGAACTCCAAATCATTTGAACTTGAAAAAATAGTTTAAAATCGTCATAATGCCCCCATAGAAATGCCAACAAGTAAGCCCATGTGCCCAGGAATGTGTATAGAAATGCCAACAAGTAAGCCCATGTGCCAACCTTATCCATGTGCCCATGAATGCGTTTCTCTAATTTTCTAGACATTAGCCATTAATTTTTTTTGCAATCAATCCTAGAATCCTCCAAAATTGTTTTGCATCACCGATTGTGTTTTTTGAAAAGGATTTGTAAGCTTCAAAGGTAGCCTCATAAATTCAACAACACCTCATAAGCTCCCATGCATTCAACAACCATCGTGCTCCTGTTTGATAAAACTATAACAATGGGGTAAACTCATCATCGCTTTATATTTTACTAACATTATGATGGGCCAATACTTTGGTGTATCATTGCTACACTCCATGCGTCTTAAAATCCACATTGACGTGAGGGAATTTAAACTCAACGTTGCACAATTAGATTCATTATTGGAGAGCTTTCTAGAATTGAACTATGTGAATATTTTTGAAACATCCGATGTTTCAAGTGGACACTCCACCCATATTCAAAGACAAGAGAAGGTAAGTGATGAGTGGAGTGTTCACTCGAAACGTCGAACATTTCAAAAATATTCACACAACTCAATTCCAAAAAGCTCTACAACAATGATGACAAACTTTGAAAACACACACACACGTTGATTAGATCCATTTCATTGTTTCACATTGATAATCACTTTATCATTGCACATTGTCCGCAACGCTCTCTTGATCAGATATTTGTATAAGTTGTGACTTAAAATTGAGCACAATCAATATTCTATGCTAAGTTGTATGCAATAGAGAGAATGAAATCAATATTGACTTGATTTTCTATAACACCCCTTCTTCTCAAGAGGGCATTACTCGATTAAACCTATACATTTTTTTTTCAAAGTCTAGACTATTCAAGCTCAATTCTGATTTAATCAATATTTGTGATAGTAAGTACGACAATATATTGAGAAAGACTATTTTCACTGTTGAACATTACATTCATATTAGAAATCGAGTAAATCTTAATGCAACAACAATAACAATGGAAATAAAACACATTACGTACATGTAGGTCCTTTGCTTTATCGAAGACCAGCCACTGGTGTAAACCAACCCTCCACAACCAGGTCACCAACCAAGGGAGAATCACATCCAAGGGTTGATTTTCCACCCAAAAAATGTAGTCACCTAACCTAGGTATTGACCCTCAATTAAGGCTCAAGCTCAATGAGGTGAGAGATAGGAAAGTATAGAGAACTTAGTGGATGGCTCACTCAAACTCATAAAAAACATTCAAGGATCATGCATCCAATTGATCAACCATGGTGTGGTAGAGAGGCTTTTGGTCTTACAACACTCCCAAATCCCTTAGGGTTATTGTGTGCAAGGATCTTACTACCACTCAAATATCCTAATGCATACCCCCAATTGGTCAAGAAACATACTATCATACATAGTAGTGCCATCCCAAGGGACGAAAATAACAATTTCCAAGCACAACTAAGAATTAGTACCCATGGTTGGTCAGTTACACTTGCAAGCTCATAAATCCACTTAGACCAAATTAGAGTGGCAATCATTATGTTCCCTAATATCATAATTCAAAAAATAGATCTCTTTTTTAGGTACAATGCTCCAACATTCCTTCATAGGTGATCCAAATTTATGAGCGGAAAAAAATGAATAACAGATTGAATATCATAACACAGAGATACAAAGAACAAGAGCATATATCCAGTGAACAATAACTTCTATTGAATAAATAAAATAGGTTGAAATTGTAAAACTGCAACACTGAAACAACTTGCTCGAATGGTGGTAGTTATCTCTGAGAAGAGATGTGGCTGCTACGCACATCCGTATGAGCAGAATGATTACAATGAGGCTCCAAAGGCCTTTTTAACATTACTCATGAATGCCAAAACCCTAGACATCGAAAAATCTAACCCTAGGAGATGAAACACCAAAATTTATGTGGGCATCAATGGGTAAGTTGGTACCTCAACTTCCTGAGGTCATAAATTTTTCATACGACCTCCATTTTAGGCACGTGATATCCCGTTGGAAAGGTGTTTTTGAGAACTAAACATTATGTCATCAAACTATGACTCTATCTATAGTTTGATTGTGGGAAGCCAAAAAAACATTGTTTAGGGCCCCAAAACGACCTTGGAAGTATAGAAAGATGCACTGACATGAAAACTTCCAAAGTAAGCCAATTGGGTTAGGTGGGCAGCCACCAATATCCACCTGGAAGTTGTGTATGGATTCAGATAGGCCCAGAAGTGTAGAACCGACAAATACAAAGAAGTACAAAAGAACGTGTTGAACTAAAAATTGTCAAGAGAAGCTAGTTGGAATAGTTGGGTGACCACCAATATCCACCTGGATCAATAGGTCAACTCCCTCACTCAAAGTTGGCATCTATTTTTAAATTCTCTCAAGTGTAATAGCCCTCCCAATATTGGCTCTTAACCTTGTTTTTTTCCCTACCATATCTCTCATGGGATGAAATCAATCGTGACTTGATTTTCTATAACACCCCTTCTTCTCAGGAGGGTGTTACTCGATTAAACATATGTATTTTTTTTTTCAAAGTCTGGACTAATCAAGCTCATTTCTAATTTAATCAATCTTTAGGACAATAAGTACGACAATATAATGAGCAAGACCATTTTAACTATTGAATATTACATTCATATTGGCAATCAATTAAGTCTTAATGCAATAACAATTCAATAATAATGGAAATAAAAAACATTAAGTACATGTAGGTATTTTTCTTCATCGAAGACCATCCACTGGTGTAAACCAACCCTCTACAACCAGGTCACCAACCAGGGGAGAATCACATCCAAGGGTTGATTTTCCACCCAAAAAATATAGTCACCTAACATAGGTACTAAACCTCGAGTAAGGATTAAGCTCAAGGATGTGAGTGATAGGTAAGTATAGAGAACTCATTGGATGGCTCACTCAAACACATAGAAAACATTCAAGGATTAGGCATCCAATTGATCAACCATGGTGTGGTAGAGAGGATTTTGGCCCTACAACACTCCCAAATCTCTTGGGGTTATGGTGTGCAAGGATCTTACTACCACTCAAAGATCCTAATGCATACCCTCAATTGGTCAAGAAACATACTTGACAATGGCATCCCTCTGCAAGGATATTACTACCACCTTATCTCCCCATGAGTACCCCTGGTTAGGAAAGTATCATACATAGTGGTGGCATCCCAAGGGCCCAAAATAACAATTTCTAGGCACAAATGAGCATTAGTACCCATGGTTGCTCAGTTACACTCCCAAGCTCGTAAATCCACTTAGACCATATTAGAATAGCAATCATTATGTTCCCTAATATCATAATTCAGAAAATAGATCTCTTTTTTAGGTAGAATCCTCAAACATTCCTTCATAGACCAACTCCCTCACTCAAAGTTTGCATCTATTTTTAAATTCTCTCAAGTGCGATATCTTTCCCAAGACTGGCTCTTGACCTTATTTTTTCCCATACCATATCTCTTGTGGGATGAAATTAAGCTTATGAAATTAGGAACAAATGAGAATTAGTACCCCTAGTTGGTCAGTTACACTCCCAATATCATAAATCCACTTAGACCAAATTAGAGTAGCAATCATTATGTTCCCTAATATCATAATTCAGAAAATAGATCTATTTTTTAGGTAAAATTCTCAAACATTGCTTCATAGGCCAACTCCCTCACTCAAAGTTGGAATGTATTTTTAAATTCTCTCAAGTGTAATAGACCTCCCAATATTCTCTCTTGACCTTATTTTTTTCCCTACCATATCTCTTCTAGGATGAAATTAGGCTTATGACTGAAATTACAAGTGTTAATAACTTTATTAGGAAATTTTCAAGTCATTTTCCCTTCACAAGTTTTCCTATGCGCTAAGAGAAGGTGGTGACCATCATTTAACATGATCCCTTTTCCATTGAATGTGATTCCCCATCTCTTCATCGATATCTCAACCTGCAATAGGTTAGCCTTCCTAATAATATCAATAAACATATATATGTATTTAGCAAGACATGAACCATCATAACATCGTGAACCATAATACATCACAAGAAGAAATATAATGTCAAGGATACATATACACCATCATCAAGTTAATAATCAATGCTTATCACTACCATTAAACAAATATTCATCATATATAGAATATCATCATAATCATTATGTAAACACACACATATATCTCAATTCTCAACATAAGTAATTAAGCAACCCCTTATTAACATTTCAATAAGGAAATTATCATCACTAGACATTAAGGAAATAACCATCCATAATTCATCAATAGAATACTCATAAACATTGGCAACGGAATAACCATTCATCAGGGACATAATCACCCACACTAATAATCCAAGACATAAGCATACTCAATCATCAAGGAGGTAATATTATATAATCATCAATAAACATTAGGGGCATAATCGTTAATATATTTCATCAATACTCATCCTTAAACATTAGGGGCATAATTTGATCTAGAATATATTTGCAGAACGAAATGAATACATATTATTATCAAAAGATACTTAACACAGAATAACAAATATACAGTAAAATTGGTTTCTATTCAATAAGGAAATAAGCTGAAACTGTAAAATGCAGTGGAAACAAGCTTTCTAGAATGGTGGCAACTTATCTCTGAGAAGAGATGTGACGGTTGTGCTCATTCGCCAGAAGATCATTACAATGAGGATATAGAGGCCTTTTTACAATAAAATACGAATTCCAAAAACCCTAGACATCCAAAAAACCTAACTCTAGGAGTTGAAGCACCAAAAGTCATGTGGGCCCCGTTTGGGTAAGTTAGTACATCAACTTCCTAGGGTTGTAACTTTTGCATACGATCTCCATTTTAGGTGCACGATAGCATATTGGAAAGGTCTATCCAAATACTACACATTTTGTTGCTATCTATAAATGGTCATTCCGACTGTGGAAAACCCTAAAAACGGTGTTTAGAGCCTCAAAACGACCCTGCAAGTCAGGGACCCGAAAACTGTTAGAAAAACAGGACCGCGGAGCAATAAAATAAAACAAATGCAGAAACAAAACACAGAAGACACACAATACAAGAGAGACACAGATTTACGTGGTTCACCCAGTGTGGGCTACGTCCACCAGAGAAATTGCC
>JASDQU011440939.1:0-22026 GCA_032191745.1 Picea mariana | reverse complement strand
TTACAAAATGTTCTTCAGTGTGCTTTATGCAATTCCTCTGGGTGTCACTACTTAGAACCTCTCAGAAAAGGAGTTATAGCAAAAATGACATACCTTGTTGAATTCTGGTTTATTCTAGAGAGCGAACCTGTAGAGCATGCCCCACAAGAAATATTTTTGGTATGGCTCTGAAAATTGTACACAAAATACTAAATATTGTACTCTAACCAATACATTTGGTCTTACTGAATTTGGATATGTTATGAATAAGTTATGATGTTTTACCCGAAACACCTGTTTTAGAATAGTTTTAGGACTAGCCACAAACTCTATATTTCATGGCGTGTAACTCCAAAAATACAATGAACCACAAGATGAAATTTTTATCACAGCTACTTGGATAGGTTTCCTCAATGACCTCCAATTTGACAATTTGAATTATTCTAGAAACAAAATTATTGCGAAAATGGTGAGATGACCTGTAAATAACATACCTTAAAAAGCATCATCAAAAGAATTTATCCTCCCTTGAATTTCGGCCTTCTTTACTTCACCTTCCCTCTGAAATTTGGCTTAGATATCCTTTGGTTACCTCATTCACCTATAGATATTCAATATGCTCAAGTGTGATTAAAATGAGAGAGTCTTTTCTCTTATTTATACTTTTATGTAGCTTCCTCAAGGGGTTACCTTTTAACCATCTTAACCCACTTTCCTTATTTAAGGGTTAACCCACTTCTAACCAGTTGTCCGCTTAGTAATTTAAACATTAAATTTATTATTTAAATAATTTGTTTTGTATCCACTTTGATTTATAGTACACTCATCACTTCACTTTACCACAAGGGGTTACCTTCTAACCATCTTAAACCACTTTCCTTATTTTAGGGCTAACCCACTTCTAACCACTTGTCCACTTAGTAATTTATCCATTAACTTTATTATTTAAATAATTTCTTTTGTGTTCACTTTGAATTATAGTACACTCATCACTTCACTTCGTTATTTACCTTCTAAAATCTTTGTTGGCACAGGGGCAAACCCAGGGTTCAACACTTCAACAATGCACCAACAAAACCCTAACTATCAGCCCTTTCGGAAACACCTACGAAGCAGTTGAAGTCTCACCCGAGGTAGAGGTAGGGGAGTTGTAGGAATCACGTGTCTACAACCAAGCTGGGACACAAATCTGTGATTACAATACTTAACATAGCACTTAGCCAACAACATGCATTATTTCTTAAGCCTTATTCACATCACAGATTAAACCCTTATTACAGATCATCATAGTAACAATACAAATCAGGTACTTTCCATCACTTAGCACATAACATTAGCTCAAATCTAACAATCATTCACATCATTAAGCACTAAGATACACCATTAGATGCATTCATTATACATAACATCAACAACATTTAGCAAATAATCACATAAACAACATCGCACAAAGCATATCAAGACATAGGATATACGTGGTTCACCCCAGTGTGTGGCTACGTCTACCAACTTCTTCTTCTTCTTTATTAGTCTTTGATCTCCTTACACTCATCTGCTTCTGTGCACAAAGCCATAGAGCCCAATGTTGGTTGTGGAGCCTGATTATCTTCCCGATTCAGAGGTATTTTTTTTTCAGCCGTGTTTATACCCCATGAAGTATTTACACCGCAGAAGTGTGTACACTCTTCCACATGGGGGAGTGAAGAGTGGGGTTACCAAATCATTATAAGGTCGCAGATCTAATGGTAGAAATTATGTTAGGGTTTTTTTCCCTAGAAGACAACCCTCTGTTATGGGGGAAATGTATTGCGGCTATGAAACATAGCGAATATTGTATTCTGAGATGAGAGACTGTGAGAGAAAGAAGAGGAAGTTACAACAGGTTTGTTGTAGGTTGTATCCTTTCATATGATGGATAATAATAAAGGAAGGACCTGGAAATTTCTCTAGTGGACGTATCTCACACTGGGTGAACCACGTATATCTGTGTCTCTATTGTATTGTGTATCTTTTGTGTTTTGTTTCCGCATTTGTTTTATTTTATTGCTCCATGGTCCTGTTTTTCTAACAACTGGTATCGAAGTGAAAGGTAACTTGCAGGAAAAGAGGGTTCCTGGTTCGAGTGGGAGAAATGTCAGAAGATGGAAAGTTTAGGGTCGAAAAGTTTAACGACCAAAACTACCAGTTATGGAAGATGCAGATGGAATATTATTTATATCAAAAGGATCTATTCCTACCATTGAGAGGAATATCAAATAAGATGACAACTATGAAGGATGAAGAATGGGGTATTCTTGACAGAAAGGATCTAGGAACGATACGGCTGAGCCTGGCAGTGTCGGTGGCTTTCAATATTTTGAAAGAAAAGACAATGAAGGGTTTGATGGATGCATTGGCTAAATTGCATGAAAAACCCTCAGTGTCCAATAAGGTATTTCTAATGAAGATATTATTTAATATGAAGATGTCAAAAGGTGGGTCTATTGCAGATCATTTAAATGATTTTAATACGGTTACTAATTAACTAAGTTCTGTAAAAGTGGACTTTGATGATGAGGTCAAGGCTCTTCTAATCTTGTGCTCATTTCTAGAAAGTTGGAACGGCTTGGTCATGGTTGTAAGTAACTCTGTCTCTGGGTCAAATACTTTAACATTTGATGATTTTGTTGGTGTTATCCTTAGTGAGGAAATGTGACGGAAAATCACAGGTGAGACATCAGGTAATGCGTTGAACATGGAGAATAGGGGAAGACAAAATGATAGAGGAAAGGGCCCAGGGAACCATGGGAATTCTAGGAAGGGAAGATCCAAATCTAGACTTGGAAAGAAAGGACATCTAAAGAAATATTGCAGACCTCCAAAGAAACAAAGAGATGGATAGCAGGAGAGAAATCAGGAAACAAATGTAACAGGTGGTGTGTTACAAGATGCTTTGATTCTTTCTATAGATAATATTTATGAGTCTTGGGTAGTAGATTCAGGGGCTTCATTTCATGCCACACCCCATAGGAAACATTTTCTATATTATGTTCAAGATGATTTTGGACAGGTTCATTTGGGCGATGATGCACCATGCAAAATTGTTGGAATGGGAAAGGTAAAATAAGGCAACGCAATGGAACCTAATGGTTGTTGAAAGAGGTAAGACATGCTCCAGATTTAAGGAAAAATCTAATTTCAACAGGGCAGTTGGCAAGTGAATGTTGTATATCCATATTTATAGATAAGACATGGAAGGATATAAAAGGATCATATATCCATATTTATGTATTGGTAATACTGACTCTTCTATCTCTTTAGCTTCTACAGGAGTGAATACAACACTGTGGCATCATAGGCTAGGACACATGAGTGAGAAGGGAATGCAGATACTTCACAAAAGAAATTTGTTGCCATATCTTAAACAAATTGATTTGGACTTCTGTGAGCATTGTGTTTATGGAAAACAGAAGAGAGTCGGATTTTTCAGAGTCAGAAAAGAAAAGAAGAATGAAAGGTTAGAGCTTGTGCATACAGATGTATGGGGACCAACTCATGTATCATCTCTTGGTATATCTCATTATTATTTTACTTTTATTGTTCATGCAACTAGAAAAACTTGGGTTTATTGCATTCGACAAAAATCTGATGTTTTGGATACTTTTAAGAAATGGAAATCTTTGGTTGACAATGAGACAGGAA
The DNA here is from genome assembly GCA_032191745.1 of Picea mariana. Lineage (NCBI taxonomy): Eukaryota > Viridiplantae > Streptophyta > Pinopsida > Pinales > Pinaceae > Picea > Picea mariana. Next base: position 18,366 of record JASDQU011440939.1, on the reverse strand, counting down.
AAAGTTTGAAGTGTCTCAGATCAGATAATGGAGGTGAATATTGCAGCAAGGAGTTTGATGATTACTGTTCATACCACATGATTCATAGAGAGAAGACAGTTCCAACAACACCACAAGAAAATGGTGTGTCAGAAAGGTTGAACATGACAATCATGGATCATGCAAGGAGTATGAGATTGCATGCTGGTTTGCCCTTACAGTTCTGGGTAGATGTTGTAGATATTGTTGTTTACTTAATAAACAGGGGACCTTCAATCTATTTGGATGGTATAATTCCAGAGGAGGAATGGACAGGAAAAAAGGTGAGCTATTATTTTTTGAAAACTTTTGGTTGTGAAGCATTTGTCCATATTGATAAAGAAAATAGAACAAAGCTTGAGGCAAAATCCAAGAAGTGTACCTTTATTGGATACGGTGTTACTGATTTTGGTTATCGCTTATGGGATTATGAAAATAACAAAATCAATAGGATTAGAGATGTCATATTCAATGAGAAGGTCATGTACATAGATCAGTTGCAGGGAAATAAACAGGAAAAAGAAAAACAAGAATACACAGTGCTTAATGAGATCATTGAAAAATAAATTCCAAATGAATCAGAAAATCAAAATGTATAACAATAGGAGCAACATGTACCTCAAGCACCTGCAAGTGTTGTTAGAAAATATACCAGGTTAAGTATACCCCCTGAATGATACTCTCCTTCATTGTATTATTTATTGTTGACTAATTCTGGTGAACCAGAATGTTATGAAGAGGCAATGCAGGTAGACACCNCTTCAATTAGGACTATTTTAATTCTTGTGGTAGTAGAAGATTTGAATCTTGAACAATTAGATGTTAAAACAACTTTTCTCCATGGGGATTTGGAGGAAAATATTTATATGCAGTAGCCATAGGGGTATAAGGGAAGGAGAATTTGGTATGCAGGTTGAAGAAGAGATTGTATGGCCTAAAGCAAGCTCCAAGGTTGTGGTATTTGAAGATTGACAAGTTTATGACAGAACATAGTTATAGTAGATGTCATTTTGATCATTGTGTTTATTTCAAAAAGATAGAAAATGGAAGCTATATTATCTTTCTATTATATGTAGATGACATGCTTGTTGCAAGGTCTAATATGTAGGATATAAATTTTCTCAAGAAGAAATTATCTATTTCATTTGTGATGAAGGACTTGGTTGCTGCAAAGAAAATCCTTGGTATGAGAATAACAAGAGACAAGAAAAATCACAAATTGACATTGTCTCAGGGTGAGTACATAGAGAAGGTGTTGGAGAGGTTTAGAATGCAGAATGCAAAACCAGTTAGTACACCTTTTGCCATCCATTTCAAATTAACTAAGGAAATGTGTCCCAAGACATAAGAGGAGATAGAATACATGTCCAGGGTCCCTTATTCATCAATAGTTGGCAGCTTGATGTATGCAATGGTTTGCACAAGACTAGATATTTCACATGCAGTAGAAGTTGTGAGCAGGCATATGAACAATCCAGGTAAAAAACATTGGGAGGAAGTAAAGTGGATTCTTAGGTATTTGAGAGGTACTGCTACTCATGCATTATGTTTTGGAGGTTTAGAAACTTCTCTACAGGGATATGTTGATTCAAATATGGTAGGTGATAAAGATAGCAGGAGGAGCACCACAGGGTATGTTTTTACTATAGGTGGAACAACAGTAAGTTGGATTTCAAAACTATAAAAGGTTGTTGCACTTTCAACAATAGAGACAGAGTATGTTGCTGCTACAGAGGCTAGTAAATATATGATTTCGTTACAAAGGTTTATGGAGGAATTGGGAAAGAAGCAGGAGAATAGTAGGTTGTACTATGACAGTGAGAGTGCAATTCATCTTGCAAAGAAATCAACCTTCCATTCGAAGACTAAGAATATATAGTTGAGGTACCACTTCATACAATCTGCCTTGGAATATGGACATTTGAAGTTGGAAAAGATACACACTAGTCAAAATCCTGCAGATATGTTAACAAAGGGAGTAACCAGGGAGAAACTGAGTTCCTGCTCAGTTTCAGTTGGTCTTCAAGAATGAAGATCAAGATGAGAAATTTTCCAGGTCCAAGAAGGTTCAGAGTCCAGCATATACAACAGCAGTGGAGTTGTTGAGATCAGTCTCCAAGTGGGAGATTGTTGGTTGTGGAGCCTGATTATCTTCCTGATTCAGAGGTATTTTGTTTTCAGCTGTGTTTATACCCCTTAAAGTATTTACACCCCATAAGTATGTACACTCTTCCATGCGGGGGAGTGCAGAGGGGGGTTGCCAGATCATTATAAGGTCACAGATCTAACGGTAGAAATTATGTTAGGGTTTTTTTCCCTAGAAGGCAACCCTCTGTTATGAGGGAAATGTATTGCGGCTATGAAACATAGCGAATATTGTATTCTGAGATGAGAGACTGTGAGATAAAGAAGAGGAAGTTACAATGGGTTTGTTGTAGGTTGTATCCCTTCATATGCTGGATAATAATAAAGGAAGGACCTAGCAATTTCTCTAGTGGACGTAGCTCACACTGGGTGAACCACGTAAATCTATGTCTCTGTTGTATTGTGTATCTTCTATGTTTTTTTCCGCATTTGTTTTATTTTATTGCTCCACGGTCATGTTTTTCTAACACCCAACTCTATAGTGGATAGGTGATCTACGCACCGTGCACTAGATCCACCTTCCTCAAAATCAAGTCAAGGCACAAAGCCAACTTATGAGTAGCACAAAGAACTTACAACTTCTTGCACTAAGATGAAATCAATCCATCGTGCACATAGCCACTAGTAGTCATGCACTAAGACAATTTATAGTACTTCTTACAATGCTTAGCTACTTATTTATACATTTACAAAAAGGCCTAAAACATGGGTAAACCCATGGGTCGACATCCCATACTCGTAACATAAACCCTAAAAACCCTTTTTTGGGTCCACAAGCCCGCAAAACAAGCGATATCCCGCGATCTCCGCTCCACCTAGGAACTCCATCTTCAACCAACCTGTTGAATTCCCAAAAGTGGTCAAACATGACCAATGTTTCCACAAAACTTGGTCAAGGGCCAACAGGCCCCCAACACTAACGTGTGACTCATCCCGAGTCACTCAGATACAGGTAGGGTTTCTTTGAAGTACTCGAGCTTAGCTGGAGCTGCCTCGACTTGATGCTTCTCTAGAGCTTCCTGCTCGAAGAACTTCTGAATTACTTTCTCTGTAACAGGCCCTTCCAGGCATTGTTCTAACTTCGCAACTACTTGGTCTAGCTGTGAGCCTTGGCTTTAAATCTATTCAAAAAGTATGCAGGCTTCATCCTGCACTAGCTAGAGTCTCTGTGTCACCTCCATGACTTTTCTCTGGAAGGAAGTAATCTGCTACTGTACTACGCATTGTTCCTGTGATCCCTTCATCTTCTCAACTACAGTAAGTGGCTTCATCCGCACTTGCATGGTGGATGCCTGCTGCTTCGCCTCCTAGATTTGTGCTTCCAGTTTCTTCAGCTCTGGATCTTCTGCAAGGAACTCATAGGTCTGTTCACTTTGATCACTCACTTGCTTACACTCTGAGGTGATTTCCCTGATTCTTTCTGTTGCATTCCTCGCAGCTTCCTCCCTTTCGTCACGTACTTCTTGTAGAGTGTTCGACACTGCTTAGATCTCTAGCTCCATTACCCTTGCTTGAATTTGTTGAATGGCATCAAAGAGCTTCCCCACTTGTATCTCAACTTAATCTTCTTCCTCCTACACCAAGCCCGACACAGAGTGAAGTGCTTTAATTATTGCCTCTTTGATCACAATCTGCTCTACGAAAAATTGATTTTTTTCTTCCTGTATCTTCAGATTGTTCTGCTCGAACTTCACCTGAATTTTATTTTTCTCCTTCTGCACAAATCAAAGTTGCTCTAGGAACTCCTCCTTTTATTACTTCAAGGCCTTTGTGGCTTGCTCCTTTTCTTCTTGGACTCGACGAAGTCGAGCCTCGGTTGCATCCGCTAGCCTTTGTAATTGGGTGGGATCATCCCCCAATTCTGTAATTTACGATGATGAAGGAAAAATAGGTACTACGCAGATCAAATAGATGGCTTGTTGTATGTCCTTGAGCTCTTTGTCTATTCTTTCATACAGTGTTTCTTGCTTTCCTTCATGTCTCTACAGGATATCCTCTCAAGCGTCCTCTACAATGATGAGATCACCATTGTCCACTGTAAGCACATTCTTCGACTAAGGCTTATTGGCTCGGGTCTTCTTTCGTGCCGAGGGTTTCTTCGGAGAAACCTTCCTTTTATTCAATGTTTCGGCCTCAGTAGAGGGTTCCTTCAGCAGTGTCACTTCACCTTTTTCTTGCTTGTCTCCCTCTTCCCTTCCTTCTTCTTGGTTCACTTTGTCTCCTCCTCCTCATGCGAGTGATTCAGGCCCACTTTCCTTCGATGCGTTGTCCTCCTCATCACTTTCTATGTTTTGGACGTCCTCCTTTCTCTTTGTTTTCTTCTGTCCATCATGTTCGACCTGGGTGACCAATGGACTTCCGATAATGTTGGGGTTGGAGATTTCTGCATCTTCGACCAGTACAAGGAGCTCTGCTGGCCATTCCTTAGTGATCTCTTCCATGTCTTCATCGATCAACTTATAGTAGGATTGTAGCTCCTCCTTGCTTTCATCCCTACGCGCGGTGATGTAGATAAAGTGTCGATCTGCACGAAACTTTTCTAGCGGCCTGTACTAATGCAAAGTATTCGGGGTCATTCATGGAAATGCCTCAATGGCGTGCTTCAATAGTAGGTGGTAAGCATGGAACATCGTGTTCGATTGCCATTGCTTCACCATATCATTGGTATACCACAAGTTGGAGAACCTTGTGGCCAACGGCTCCGATGGCTCAACTTCGGGGAATGTTGCTCCTTCTGGCATCTTCCAAGTGAAAAAGGCGATCAGTACCAGTATCCAACTGAAATGAAACTCATATGCATGATCTTGCGCTTCGCGGCAATCCTTCTCCAACTCGTTGATGAGGTAGATCGCCCAGTTCATTTGCATGCCTTCTACACACTTCCCTGTGAGGTCTACTAAAAATCCAGTAACCTGTTTCGGGTGGTTCTTTTTGAAGAGCTTACCAGATATAAGTTGACAAGCTAGGTGCACTACGCCATCCTGGATGGAGGATACCTTGTAGCCTCGCTTTCCCTTCTCTACATCGCCATAGTCTTCCTTTATGCGTTGTACCAAGGAGCGATCTCCAGCCTGCTTTGGGTAGAAATGTTGAGGGTCCGGTCCCTACATGCTCAGTCCTGTGATGAGGTGGATCAACGTCGAATCCACAGTGATGTGCCTATCAAGCCATATATAGCCTCTGTGATAGCATGACAGGAGGATTTTAACGCAGGTGTTAATATCCTAATGTCGGCCAAAGTGAGGGATCTTCATCACGTTCAGGATTGTCGATTGCACAAGATCCTTTATCCATGGTTGGGAGACTATGCATGGCTTCTTCCTAGTCGTCTTCATCAAATATCGATGTGGCCCAAGCATCGTGTAGTTCTTTCAGTCTCTGAGGTTGAAGTAATTGTTCTTCAAAGCTAGAATATGTCCTAACTAGGGTCCAACTGCGCGTATCCCCTTCAGGAGGTATGTAATGATCAATGTGTATTCAAAATCCTATGGGATGCTATCGTAGTTAACCGTGCCAGCCAAAGGCGAGATGTAGTCCGGAAAGACCGATGGGATCTGCTTCGCATTAGCCAGATCGTCGCGGTGCTTTCTTTGCTTCTCAATAGTGTGGCCAGAACGTTGTTCAGTCAATGGGGATTCTTGCAATCCGCTAGTCAACGATGCCCGTATTCCCACAAACATGACTCTCTCAGTCATGAGGTATACAAGTATCTCTTCCAGAGAATTTTCTAACACATTATGTTCGCCCGAAATTCACACTTGTAATAAAATAAATTGGGTAGGAGAATGGACAAGCAATATACTCAAATGGATGGCGAGCTCTAGAAAGAACAACGCGATATGCAATTGATTCTTTGTAAGCTCAGATATCACGGTTTGCAAAAAGTGTTCCCGGCGCAACGTCTGATGGGTTAAATAAGAAACATCATAATGGGTTCCTCCAACAGGTAGGAATGCCTTAATCAATATGAATCCATCCGTTATGGCATGGTCTCAATGGTCCAATGGTGATCTTTCTGACAATAACTATGTTTCTAGCGGTTCTAGAGCGTCATTCTAACGATTGGGGTGCCTCCAATGGTCATATAGCTTTACCATGGCGAAGTCCCATTCTACATTGTTCTACTATTCCGACGAAGTTCAAGTTCTGCAGATCTGTCTCCTGCGAAGCCTTTTCTGGAATTTCCCGTAGTTTTTCTAACTTTACTTTCTTCTTACTGAGATTTCTTGCCTTCTTTCCTGTGATCTGAGTCTATGGATTTCTCTTTCCATTCTTATTCTTATCTTTTCTTAGCATAGTGACTTCACGCTGCTGATGTTCTTTCAAAGGGGTCAGAGATAATACCTGTTTTCTTACTAGGTCCTGGGTGGACATACTTTCTTCTTGTATGGATAGGTCCTTCAATCCTTCTTGCGCTCTTTCAAGGTTTCCAACTACTTCTCTTTCATTCTGCTGCTTCGACTCAACTTATCATTCTTCTATCAATCGATCTATTCTTCGAGCTATGAAATCCCTTAGTTCTTTCCTTTTCTTTTCTATGGATTCCTCCCCTGCTTTCCTTTTATCTGATCCTTCTCAATCCAAGTCTTTCCTAATAAGAGTGGTAAAGGGGCATTGTTCTCAACAAACCTAAAAAACTTCAAAATCCTCTTCTGTTGACGTTTCATGAGCAATCATAGGTATATTAGTAACTCTTCCACATAGGGTTATCATCTTTCCTTTAAACAAGCCTATCCTTCCTAATGAAGGTATCATAGCAGGCTTTCCCAAAATTTCCCAAGTGCTTTCTAGCATAATATTCACATGTGCTTCTTCATCCAATACATAGTCTATGTCAAAGTCTTTTATTCTTGTAACTATGCGTTGTTTTTCTTTCAGGGTCTCTGGTAAAATGATGTCTTTGTGATTGTCCATTACTTATTTTAATTGTTTTAACATAATCTCTGACTCTTTTTGTGTATGATTATTTAACATATCCTTAGTTTCTTGACATTGTTTATAGTCTTCTTGTCTTATGTTCATCTTTTCAACTTTAGAAATCATCCTTGGGAAATCCTCAACCTCATGACCAATATCTTTACAACAAAGACAAAGAGGGCCTATATCAGGACATTCTTTAGCAATATGTCCCGGTATTCTACAATTATAACACAGTGTCAATCCTCTCTTTCTTTTAAATGATCGCCATCTTTTCCTGTACTACACACTAGGATCACAGTGATGGACCTGCATTTTTCAAAAATTCCTTCTAGGTTCCCGCATCCACTTGTTAGTCCAAAAATTCTTTCTATGCATAGGAATAACATATCTTTCTCTATTTCTATCAAATTTATTCAGATCAACTCTTTCTTCTAATTGTGCCCTAGTTTTCATATTAGTACAAAATCTATCAAACATACCTAGATTCATACTTTCGAAGCAAAACATTCCACTTATCTTACCTTTACCAAAATATAAAGATTTAAGATATTACCTTCTTTCTTTAGTTCTGGTTCCTTTCTTAGCACTCAGCTTCACAAGTCAAGTAGTATATTGTGCACTACAACAATAGATCTACGCACAAAGCTTCCTCTTTTCTTCATTTCCCAGCAATCACAGTTTCGGGTCCTAGCAACGGAACCATTTGTTGGCACAGGTGCAGACCCAGGGTTCAATGCTTCAACAACGCACCAAGAAAACCTTAAATATCGTCCCTTTCAGCAACACTTGTGAAGCAGATGAAGTCTCACTCGAGGTAGAGGCAGGGGGGTTGTAGGAATCAAGTGTCTGCAACCAAGTTGGGACATAGATCTGTGATTACAATACATAACAGAGCACTTACCCAACAACATGCATTAGTTCTTGAGCCTTATTCACATTGTAGTTTAAACCCTTATTACAGATCAACACAGTAACAATACAGATCGAGTACTTTCCATTACTTAGAACATAGCATTAGCTCAGATCTAGAATTCATTCACATCATTGAGAACTAAGCTACACCATCAGATGCATTCATTATACATAACATCAACAACATTAAGCATATAATAACATAAACAACATCACATAAAGCATATCAAGACACAGGATATACATGATTCACCCCAGTGTGGGGCTATGTCCACCAACTTCTTCTTCTTCTTTATTAGTCTTCGATCTCCTTACATTCATCTGCTCCTATGAAAAAATCCACAGAGCCCAACTCCGCAATGGACAAGTGATCTGCGCACTAGATCCACCTTCCACCTTCCTCAAAATCAGGTCAAGGCACAGAGCCAACTCCTGAGTAGCACAAGTCACTTACAATTTCTTTCACTAAGCTAAAATCAATCCATCATGCACATAGCCACCAATAGTCATGCACTAAGCCAATTTATAGTACTTCTGACATCGCTTAGATACTTATTTATACATTTACACAAAGGCCTAAAACATGGGTAAACCCATGGGCCGACATCCCATACCCGTTACATAAACCCTAAAAATCCTTTGTTGGGTCCACAAGCCCGCAAAACAAGTGAGATCCTGCAATCTCCGCTCCGCCTGGGTGCTCCATCTTCGACCAGCCTGTCAAAGTCCCAAAAGTGGTCAAACACGATCAATTTTTCCACAGAACTTGGTCAAGGGCCAACAATCTCTTAAACCACTTTGACTACTTTGACCTTTTGGGGCTTCTAGATGACTCATGAGGGTTCTTCAACTTCACATGGCCATAACTCTCTAACCATGAGGAGTTATGTGGCATTCCACATACCACTAGAAATGGAATGAAATGTACTATCCATATAGAATATTATTACCTACATATATATCAAAACACATACCATTATCCATCAAACAAACTTGGGTCCATTGCCCAAAACTTTCTCCAACTTCACATGGCCATAACTCTCTAATTGTGAGGAGTCATGTGACGTTCCACATACCACCGGAAATGGCATGAAATGTACTATCCATATGGGATAGTCTTACCTGAAAATATATCAAAACTCGTACCATTATACATCAAAAAAACTTGGGGTCCATTACCCAAATCTTTGTGCTACCAAAATTCGCTACCGAACTTTCTTCAAGGGTTGACATCAATGACAACCAACCAAAATAATCAACAACTTCAAAGCTTGGTGAGTGTGGTTGGGCATATCCAGTCACAGATGTCTTGGATTTTGGTTGGATCTACATGTATGCCATGTTGATCGATGATGTAGCCCAGGTAATGAACCATGTCCATGCCGAAGGAGCATTTTTCCAATTTAGCGTAGAACTGGTGGTGCCGTGGGGTTTAACGAACCTGTTGAATATGTTGCAAGTGTTCTTCCAAAGTCTTGTTGTAAATGAGGATTTCATACAGATACACCACTACAAAAGTATTGGTGAATGGTCGTAGGATATCGTCCATCATGCTCATGAAAGTGGTTGGAGCATTTGTCAAACCAAAGGGAATGACCAACCATTAAAACAGACCTTCCTTTGACATGAAGGTGGTATTCCATACATATGTTTGTTCTATCGAGACTTGGTGGTATCCAGACTTCAGATCAATCTTACTGAAGTATTTTCCCCCTTGTGAACTGATCGAGGAGGTCGATGATTCAGGGAATCGGGTACCAGTTTCTGATTATGATTTTATTCGGGGCCTGGTAGTCAATGCAGATTCGTCAGGTTCCATATTTATTTTGTACCAGCACGATTTGGCTCCCACAATGTGATGATTTGGGATGGATGTGCCCCTTGTGGAACATTTCTTGGATCTGCCACTTGATCTCCTCATTCTCCATCAAAGAGTGGCAGTAGACTGGCCTATTGGGAAATAATGCGTTGGGGGTCAGATAGATGGGGTGCTTGACCTGACAGTGCATAGGTACCTCGATAGGTGAGGAGAAGATATCTTAGTATTCTTCCATGACCTTATCCACTTGATTTTGTTGTGTGGAGAGGTTGGCCGTGGAGACCCTGGATGTGGCTGTGATCTTTCGCTCATTCTGAGAGAAAATCACGAAGAAGAAAAACTTCCCTTCCTGAGAAATGACCTTTATCCATTTCTTGGCAGATATCAAGGAAATAACACTGGGTGGGACTGCCTCAGGTATCCTGTACAATTTATTGTTCAAAGTAATAATAACACTACAAGGCCTAGAATCATATACAACATGCCATTTCCATAAATATGGTTGGCCCAAAAGAACATTACAAACTTATAGAGGGGAAACATCACACAATACCTCGTCTTTGAAGGGCTTGATTTCGTATGACAGGTGACATTGTTGGATGACGTAGATGTCGCTTCCTTGGTGGAGCCATCTGATGGTGTAGGGATGCGGGTGTGGCATTGTCAACAGGGTGAGTCTCTTGACAACCTCTACTGATATTAGGTTCTTTTGGCTACCACTGTCAATGATGAAGTGTATCGGGGTACCCTTCACCCACATCTGTGGATGAAAAAGGCGCTCACCTTCCTCTGGTTCATCTAGTTCATCGGGCTAGATCTTGGTGGTAGAAACGGTAGCATTGGGTTCTACGTCTATGATTTGTCTCCCCCTTTCTGGTTCTGACTCAGAATCGGAACCCGCATCTGATTCAGGGGATTTCACCTCAGCCACCAATGACTGCTTCAAGTGGAAATCAGCAGTGTTATGCTAGGGGCTCTTATGGAAGTTGCACCACTTCCTAGTAATTTTCTTTGTCTTTCTGATTTCCTTCTTTGCTTGCGGCCTAGACTAGTTGTCTTGAGGTTGTTCGTCTTTGATATGTCCTTTTTCCTACGGTTTGGGGCCTCCCTTTCCTGTCTTTTGTTGTGCGGGGTTCCTAGGCCCAAATTTCCGTGTCTTTTGTTTGAGCTTCTACTCAATTTTGACGGCATATCGGTAGGTCGCGCCCAAGGACGAGATGTCCTTAAACTCCATTTCGGCCTGGATGTATCTATGCAGACCACCACGATAGTTGAGCACCAGATGTTGCTCAGAATATTTGATACCCAAGTTGGTGTGCAAGGTATGGAAGATGTTTGTGAACTCGGGAACCACTTGGTCTATTTCCTGCTGTAGCATGGTCCATTTTGTGTACAGGTCGTCATAACTTCCAACAGGGTAGTATTGCTCCTTAATAGCATCCTTGAAGGACTCTCAGGTGACTACGAGTGTAAATAATGAGGGTTCCTCTATTTCCTTTTGCTCACAAAAAGTTTCCCACCAATCTTTGACATGGGGAACGACCTTGAGGAGTGCAAAAGTAATGTTTTTTTCTATTCGAGAAGTTATGAACAAAGAAATACACTTATAGAAGATTCAACCATTTGTCTATCATAACTACATCTATATGACCTTCAAATATAGGAATATAGAAGTTTATGTGTACCTTGAAGGTGGCGACGCCTCCGTTTGAGGAAGATGTGTCGCTTGTTGGTAGCCATTGAAGGTTTTGCACTAAACTATCCATCATCTCATTCCTATGTTGCGTGAGGGCTTCCTCAAGCAAAATTTTTAAGGGATCTCATGTCCCATCGTCTTTCTTGTATTATGCCATGAGAGGTTGTTTTGGCGTGCAAGATATTTTGTCCTCAAGATAAACAATCTCGAGACCCAATTCTTTGTACCCTGACCTCATTGGGGACATGAATTAAAAACGACAAGGATCAGATCGCTCTGATACCACTGATCCGGATTTGTAGAACGAAATGAATACATATTATTATCAAAATATGCTTAACACATAAAAATAGATATACAGTAAAACTGGTTTCTATTCAATAAGGAAATAAGTTGAAACTGTAAAATCCAGTGGAAACAAGCTTGCTAGAATGGTGGCAGCTTATCTCTGAGAAGAGATGTGACAGTTGCACTCATTCACAAGAAGATAATTACAATGAGGCTCTGAAGGAATTTTTACAATAAAACAAATGTCAAAAACCCTAGACATCCAAAAAACCTAACCCTGGGAGATGAAGCACCAAAAGTCATGTAGGCCCCATTTGGGTAAGCTAGTACATCAACTTCTCGGGGTCGTAACTTTTGCATACGATCTCCGTTTTAGGCGCATGATAGACCATTGGAAAGGTCTATCTGAATAATACACATTTTGTTGCTATATATCAAAGGGTATTTCTACTCTGGCGAACCCTAAAAAACGTTGTTTAGGGCCTCAAAACGGCCTTGCAAGTCAGGCACCCGAAAACTAGGGGAAAAACTGCCAAAATGAGCCAGTTGGAATAGATGGGAAGCCACCGACATCCATCTGGATCATAATTGTTAATATATTTCATCAACACGCATCCTTATGAATACATGTATATCAAGGAATTTTCTCATCCTACGCCATCAAGAGAGTACCCATAAAAATTATTAAGTTAAAAAAATTTAGGTCTCATTACTAAATGTAAGATAATATCACAAGAGAAGTAGCAAGGGGGGGAATAATGAGTCCAACATGTCATCTCATACAAGGTTCATAATAACTAACAAGTAATTAGAACCAAGATTTACAAAGAAACCACCATACACTAGGGGTGTTAAATGTTCTGCGTGCTTTTGTGCATAAGACAATTTAGCACACTTGCAATAGAGTTCATTTTTTTGTTAGAATTCTTCAAGATATTTCTCTTGATGGTGTTTTTCTGCTTCATATTGCTCATGTTTCTTATTCTCACCATCTCACAGTCATAAAACTACCCTATTTTGTAGTTAAAAAAATAGTTTAAGAAACATATATGATCACTAAGCTTGTGCAAGCACAATATAAGAATAATAATCTCTCTTAAAAACGCCCTATAATTTTCTTTACTCAATCAGGATTTACCCCTTAGAACCATGCACCGCAAACGATATAAAAAAGGTAGAAACCAATGGGTTTAATCAAATAAAAACAAATACATTCTCAATACTTCTCAAAAAACAAAACTCGCAAAATTGACTACAAAAAAATTGGAATCTTGTTCAAAATATTAACATCAAAGAAATGGTTGCTTTAGATACATTTGTAATACTCAAAAAAAAATTGTAACCCTTCTAAGTCATCATTAGACCAAGGAAATTTGTGAGATATTTTAACTGATCCACATGAACATAATAATAAAGATGTAATCTTCCCTCTTAATCGTAACATGCAAAAATTTCTTCAATGGTGGATGGAATCACATGCCAACAACATCAATGTTTCAAAATATTCCATAGCATCCACTGCAGCAACAAATCTTCAACCATTCCTTTCTTCAACCTCTCATAACAAATATTTCACCAACATTGTCATGAACCTAAGAGTCTTGCCCAATTTTTTTATTTTCATCATCTTTGATTGTGTGACACTGCCTTGCCTCAGCCACATGGGATTTTCCAACTTACACTAACTGCGAATAGACTACGCCTCTTCACTTAAGGTTTTCCCATACCTTCTCTTTCAGGCACAATATGTTAGATGCACAACTAAGTCCAACAGAATCAAGTTCATCCAATAGTAGGCATGCGCCCAACCATGGACTTAAAACATCCCAACAATGCTTAATACTTAGCCAATATAAAGAAAATCAAGGAACATAACATTCATCCACATAAAGAAACAACAATACACAAGTATAGGTGCCACCCAAGGCAGATTCCTTAACTTTATTTATATGAAGAATGTTACAATGTACAATAGAATATCCATGCCAACTACTTGTAGTTCTTTTATAGACTACAATTACACAAGGAACAACTACCTACAAGTATTGTCAATCCAACCCCTAAAGCAATCACAAGCCTACATCCTATGGATATCGTATTCTTCTTCTTTTCACTTAGGCAGTGCAATTTTTCCTAGTATGCCAACCCCAAACATTATCACTATCATAGAGCTATTTTACACTTATGTGAATGATAAATGCTTATCTGAATCCTTAGCACCTTTGAAGTATCCTCCTTTTTATATGAGACTTTCCTTTCACTTGCAAGCCTCTTCAACTCTAAGGTGGACACAACTTCCATCCATTAACTTTGTGTCCTTTGCTTCTTTTTCCACCAAATGTACATGTCCAACAAGTGCACTTAAGTGCACTCAGTAGGTGCACCCAAGTGCACATGACAGTGCGCCTAAGTGCACCCGATAGTGCACCCAACATATGCACCTCACAAGTGCATCTAAAGATATTAATCCACCAACTAAGGGATGCTCAACCCCTTGGGTATACACATTTGTCTCATGCACCCAAGGCATCCCAACTCATATAAAGGAAACATGGAATGGTTCACTACTTCAGTCATTGATTGGGCAGGAAATGTTTAGTATTACAACATTTTTCGACAAACATCTACACCCACCTAGGCAATGCGCCTATTTCCATACATAGGCAAAGGCCTTACATACTCCCCCACTAAACTTGTTTCCATCCTAGCAACATCTAACAAACACTTTTATAAGTTCCCTAAGCCTCAGCTTCTCAAATTCTTGGATATTCTCTTCATACTTCCATAGTGCCTCTTTCCTTTCCCAACCATTCTCCTCTTAAGGTATATCTTTCTAGCTAAAAAAGTACTCATGCCTTCAATTCTTTCCAAAGTGGGTATTCCTATGTGCAAGTATCTTTCATCTACCCATGATCAACACGGGGGATTTAGATAGTGCAAATTTTATAGGATATCCTTCATTAATCCTATAGGTTTTAATTGACTAATATAGAAAATACAATGGTGATCTCTCATGTGGTCTAGCATATCTAATCTATAACTAGGATTGCCAATATTCTCAAGTACCTTAAATGGTCCTTCAAACCAATGCATCAAATCACTAGACATGCCACTTGGTGGCTTGAACTACTCTCTGCCCAACTTAAGTAAGACCAAGTCACCAACTTAAAACTTTCACCCCTCCTATCATGATCTACCAAACGATTCATCCTTTCATGATCTATCCAATGATTCATCCTATCGTGATCTACCCAATGATTCATCGAAATCCACCAATGCATGTACAATTCTTCCATGTATGATTAGATCCACATAACAAAGATGATTGAGATTTTTCCCTTGGTTTCCATCCAATGCACCTATTCATTGCAAAGGCTACTCTAAGAATGGATAATCCCTTCCATTCACTACAAAATCATGTTGTGGACAACTTGTTAAAGAAAATGAATTACAACAAGGAAAAAAAAGAGTTTCACCTCTGCTTGAAGTGGCTTACGAATGGGTACCATATAGTGCCATTTTCAAAAGGTATATGGGGGAATGCATAGTCCTAACTACATTTCATCCCAAGATATAATGAAATGTTTCCTCTATGACTTCTACTTGCATCTTAACTTGGTCAAAATGCACTCTAAGGTATGGTGGGACACTCGTTCGGGTTACTCCTAGATCGACTGCAACCTACAACAACAACTCTATATCATCCTCCACCTTCATTCAGTCTCCAATGTATATTGGCATTGTTTTGTATAGCCTTTGAAAGAGGGGTTTCTCCAACACCTATGATGTTAGGTGTTTCCTCAAGGAGCATGCAAGCCTCCCAAGCAACTTCTTTGTCGAGAAATGATTGCAAAGTAGGGAGAATTTTAAGGAACCTTATTTAAATTAAAGTATATAAACCTTGGAAAATTTTACTAATTCTTAAAAGGCCAACCATAAAATGTTTGGCAACATTTTTTGTAAAAAATTCAAATTTCTAGGGATTTTGTCTAGTTTCTAGAAAATTTGGTGATTTCTAGAGTAAAATACCTTGATCCTAAACAATTTGGGCGAATCATTTTAGGAAAAATGGAAAATGGTGCATTGTTTTTTAGGAAAAAACATGGAAAATTAACTCAAGGGTGAAATTTAGCCCCTAAAATTTCCCCTATTGCAAAGTTTTCTTGAACCAGTTAGACCACCCTTCCAACCTATTGTTTCCTTTTGGAACATGGTGAAGGGTGCCAAAAAGAGTTCTAAAACTAACATCTTGGAAAAGTTGAGTTTTGATACCACCTATCAAATACCTAAGAGTCTTTCTCAAATTTGTTTTTTTCAACATCTTAAGTTGTGTGGCACTGCCTTGCCTCAACCATAGGGGCTTGTCCAACTTTCACTACTACAACCAGATAATACCTCTTCACTTAAGGTCTACCCATAACTTTTCTTTAAGTTACAATATGTTAGATGCATAACTAAGTCCAACGCAACCAAGTTCTTCCAACAATAGGCACATGTCCAAGCATGGCCTTAAAACATCCTAGCAATCTTAATACTTAGACAATATTTCAATACTTATCCAACATAAATCAAAACAAGAAACATAATATTCGTCCACATAAATCAATCACGATACACAAGTATAGTTGACACTCAAGTTAATATGCCTTAACTATATTTATATGAACAATGTTGCAATGTACAATAGAGGATCCATGCCAACTACCTACAACTCTTTTACAGACTACAATTACACAAGTCACAACTGCTTACAAGAACTATTAATCCAACCCCTAATGAAACTACAAGTCTGCCTCCTACAAGTCCCACCTTCTTCTTCTTATTTTCACTTAGCCAATGCAATTCTCCTCATTGGTCCAAGCTCATAAGTAGCACTATCGCACATTTCTCTTTTACACTTGTATGAATTATCAATGCTTGTATGATGCCTTAGCACCTTTGAGGTGTCCTCGTTTTTATATGAGATTCACCTTTCACGTGCAAGCCCCTTCAACTCTAAGGTGGACACAAGTTCCATCCATCAACTTTGCATCCTTTGGTGCCTTGTCTAATAACCGTCAAAATCCAACAAGTGCACCCAAGTGTGCCCAATAGGTGTGTCCAAGTATGAATGACAATATGCCCAAGCGCACCTATCATGGGCATTTGAAGGTATCCATCCACTGATTGAGGGATGCTCAACCTCTTGGGTCTGCATGTCCAGATCATGCACTCAAGATGCCCCAACTCATATAAAGACAACATGGAATGTTTCGCCACTTCATCCATTGATTAAGTAGGCAAAATATAGAACTGCAACCTTTTATGAAAACTCTCCATGCCCCACTTAGGAAGTGTGCCTACTACCATCCATAGGTAGAGGCCTTACACAATCTCTCTTCATCCTCCCTCTTCAATCTTTCTTTAATGGTTAAGAACACATGTATCATTACATACATATATACCAATTGAAAGAATATAAAGAACAAAGAAGATATTCATTGAAATAAAGAAATGATGGAAAACTCTGCATGTTAATGAGTTGTATTCACATAATAATATACAATATATAGTACAATCATGATAACCACCTTATAATAATCAATAATACCTAATTGGGAAGATTAGTACCATTATAACCCTAAAACATAACTAAGAACATGCTACTTAAGGTAAGGACTATATCTTAAGATACATGTAAAATGATTAAGGACATAAAATTAGAGAGAGGCAAAGCTAACATCACGAAGCTCAAAACACTTAGTCACTAGAACTAGTAAAAAAGTTTATAAAAACTTCTTTATCTCTATCCAATTAGATATATAATCATCCAAAACTATAAAATAATTAAATAGAACATGTCCAATAATTGCATGGGCCATATAGATAATTGGATTTGAAAATGAGATGGATAATATGTGATGTCAAGGTGGGAAAACAATTGTATGAAAAATATAATGGAAAAGCTTAGAAATATGGGCTAACATAATAGCATGGGTATTTTTGAGAAATCAAATTTCAAAATTATCTAGTTATGGGATTTGATGTTGAAGATGGTCTTCATGATCATACGATGTGTGAATAAGTTAGTTAGATGGGAGGTTTGTTGGAGACATCATGAAGTGAAGTGTTATAGGTATACCAAGTGTTGGGATGATTAATGATTAATGGAACATTTAGAATTTTAGGTAAGAATGACATCCCAAAAGATTGGGCATTTTATCTAATTGACAACAAGATTCTTATTCGTTCATGGCTATGTGTATTTTGAGGTCGTGTTGTAATACCACATATTTTATATGGTCGTTTTGTACTTGGATCATGGGGTAATTATTATGTAAATTTGGTCTTTTTATCATATATCTTGTAAAGTAGCAAATATTGCATACGTTGTATGTTCTTTAAAGGAATGATTACTAAGTAATGGTGCAAGTATGATGTAATAAGAAATTGTGTTAATACAAAATTGTAGAAAATGATTTCCATTGGATTGAGAGGATAGGTTATATATATTTTTAAAGATTAATATTGTGTAATGGTGAAATTATGTTGTAATAAAAAATTATGTTAATATGAAATTTGTAAAAAA
>JASDQU011440937.1:12835-24323 GCA_032191745.1 Picea mariana | reverse complement strand
TATATATTCTTTATATTTACCAACAATATTCAACAGTTTATCATCAATGTATCATCTATGAATGCATTCAATCATATATCATAATCATGTAAACATAAGTAGCAACACATCAAGAACACGGTACACCAGTATTTACGTAGAAACCCAAATGGGAGAAAACAACGAAATGCTTTATTATATATATCAAGAATTCATTCATAGGAAGCACCAACTTCCAAACTCTCCAGCTACAACTGGAAGGAGTCTACAACCCCCTATTCTTAGGCTCAACATGAAGGAAGCAACAACTCCCTAAATTCTCTATCTCCAACCAGAAGGAGGCTACAACCCCCCGAATTATCCAGCTCCAACCGGAAGGTGGCTACAACCACATTGTTCTCAAGATCCAACCTGAAGGAATCTCCAACTATATAATTCTCTGGATCCATCTAGAAAGAGGTTACAAGCCCCTTTCATTGTCCCATATTGTCACCCTGAAATATAAGTGTAGACCAATTGTTTCATACTCTACCACTCTCACTGCCATTGTCATTGCCACTATCACTATCACTGTCACTGCCACTGCCAATGTCACTGTCACATCAACCTGTAACCTATCAATCTGTCACTATATCCAACCTGTCATTATGAACCGATCAATATCACAACAACTTATCCAACCAATAACTATCTCATCCACGAAACCAGATCGACTCTCATCTTCATGCAACTCATGCCAATATCACCAAGAGCATATCTCAAACCATATGCTCAACATCACCAACACATTCCTCTACAAATCATGAACCAAGATCACAACATATCATTAAAATATATGTGTCTCAATCAAGTACCAACATGTACCATGAATCAACCATGCATCAACCTGTACCATCGACCATGTACCACAACAAGTGCATCAACCATGCACCAAACCCGTATCATCAACCATGTACCAACCATGTACATGCACATCAATCTATACCAACCATGTGCCAACCATGCACATCAACCATGTACATCAACCATGCACATCAACACCATACCATATACCATAATATATAATCAATGAAGTGCCTCAACCATATGCTAATATTATGTGCCAAATGTTTACCAAGAATATATCAATATCACCAACAAGTGCCTCTATCAATGTACCAATACCAATAACATCATCAACCATACAACATGCCAACTATGTACCTCAACCAAGTTTCATATCACTCGTGATATGCCTCAACCAACTACCATAAACTATGTGCCAATGAATCCAAGATATGTACCATCAATGTATCTCAACAAGTAGACCTCAATCAACATGCACCATACATCCAATGATGTGCCTCAAATCATATACCAAGGTCCTAAAATACATGCCTCAAGCATGCTCCTCAACATCAACAAGATACAACCTCAAACCTCAAGTATGCACCATAACATGTAACTAAACTAGAAACCAAACCATCTAGTAATGCCTCTAATCAATTCACCATCACATTACCAAGATGCACCAAATCACATGCTATCATCCCCATGCATATACCATAACATATATTATCATCACCATACATGTACCATAACACAAAAACCATAATCCTTAACCCTTATCTCCAATCTTGTAACTAACATGTTACCCTGTAATATGACATGTAGCTTCTTCCATAGTCAATTAGCAACCTGGTACTAATATTTTCCCAAATTTGCAAGTGCCTACAACCATAGGACAACAAGCGAGGGCCTCATTAGACAAGAATAGTGCAACCCACAAGGATGACCCAAATTAGGGTTTCCTTAGTTTCTACCACTCTCCTCTACAATCCTGAGAATCTCTCACTTGTCCCGCTTCTCTACTTCATAATTCACTGTCGAAAACTAGCCAAAAGATCACAATACTAGACCATAACATTCACAAGATAGATATTCAATGTAAGTGTATGAGTGTGTACAAATGAATGACTCCTTGAGGTGTATTTATACAAATTCTAGGTAACTCCCCTCCTTACTTTATGGCTTCTAGATATTTCGTGTTGTAACCACTTTACCCTTTCATTAATTGACTTGTAACCAACTAGGGATTCTTGACCATTCTTCGAGGCTTCCAACTTCACAAGGCCATATCTCCCTAACTGTGAGAAACCATGTGGCATTCCACATATCACCGGAAACTGTACAATGTGTATTATCCATCTATGATAGTATTACATGTATTTACACTATCCTTCATCTCCATATTCCTCAATAAACTTTAGGTCCCATGACCACACCTTCAGGGATACATGTAGACTACATCAAATGCACCCAACTAATTCACCATCAATATCGATCATACAAATATCAATCAACTATCTGAAATATCTGGACCTCACCAAGGGTTGACATAAATCTCTAAGGGTTGACATCAATCTCTAATGGTTGACATCAATGACAACCAACTATCCAAATGTTACGAGGAAAATCTCTCTATGGCTAGGGTAAACCACAACAGAGAGGTATGACTGCAGAAATCAACTCAATTCCATCATATGCTATATAAACCAATGTGTAAGAGATATTAGAAAGAGGCCTACCTCGTCCAAACGTTTTATGATGTCCACCGTAGCACTTCGACCCAAAGCTTTATACGTGCAATAAGTTCTCAACAAACAAGCAGAGAAAGCATATAGTGATAATATAAAAGGTTACCACATTAGATAGCATAATCCATTAATACATAAAACAAACATGCCCATGGATAATAATTCATATATTTTCACGATATTGATTGGATGGTAAAGGAGTATTTCTATTAATAAATGATCAACAAAAGTGAAAATATTACAGACTTCTTTGTCGGCATGGTTTGGAACCAAGAAACTGAATTCCTTCTAACTGGGCCTCCACCACTTCAATCCTCCTTCAAAGGCAAGCTCATATAAGGGAGACAAATAGGTTATCCATCAATAAGGGAAGTGCTTGGGGGCTGAAAAATGTGTTTAGACTTAAAGGACAAAGGGATGCAGACTCAATATGAAGTAAATAATTTCTCCAGAGTAACTTTGCTCTCAAAGTTGAATTCTCTCTCTCTTTTCCATAGCTCTGAATTGGCTTCTTTATAGCCTTCAAAATGCAATTGAAGGGCCAAGTAAGAACGTTTCCAGTATATGGAAGGCCAAGGATCAGAGATCTCCTATCATGACATGGAAACCCGACATTTAATTTTGATTTTTTGGCACAAATCCCGATGTACGCGGGATGAAGTGGAGAAGCCAGCGTATACGCTTGTTGTATAGATTGCAAGGTGTGTATAAGTGGAAAAATATTTATTTTTGTCTCTGTATTTAAGAATCAGGGAAATTAAGTCTGCATGGGGGAATGGAATAAGGCCTTCTCTGCAAGATTGCATAGGGTGAGGAAAATCATGCTCTAACAGATGCCCCCTAATGTGTGAGGTTAGAGGAGTATCTATGATAGATGAAATACATTATAAATGACCTAGGAGTAGAGTGGTAGAGAACCAATTGGATGAACTCAATCGCTCATTACATTCTTCACTAACTTTGCATACATGTCTGCCAAAAATACACTGCAGATCCATGTGAAAATATACTAAATAAGTGTTTGTGGCCATGAATAGGAAAATACAAATGCAGTTACATGCAAATAGTTGTCATGGTCACGAACAAGGCCCAGTAGAACCATTCTCAAAACCAATCTAAAGATATTTGTATACCATGGAGTACAATCTAATCTCCCATGGTCACTGAAGTCATATAGGTACTGTTCCAATGAAAAAGAAGCAACATATCAGGAAAGTTGCTGCCACATAGTGATGTTTTCAAGTCTTCTACACAATCCGCCAAAGGTGCAATTATACATCATGTGAATAAAGGAGTTGCGATCGAACACAATGAGACGTCATTTGATTACCGGTCATTGAGGTATACTATTAACAAATGCGAGACAACCTACCGATAATGAAAGTAGGTATCAAGGCACCGAGTACATTCTTACAAGTGTGAATAAAGGAGCTAATTTCGAACACCTGAATAATCCATCGATCAGGATACATTGATGTATTCCCAACTGTCGATGGCGAGAGAGACTGCCACTAATGACTCCAAGCCTCAAGGTACTCATAAGACTCTAGGCCCCGTTTCCAAAATAAATGGGTTGATGTCGATGGAAAGAGACCTGCTGAAAGGAGAGCATTAAGGAATATTTCATCAGTCAGCACGAGGTACAAATCATGAGCTTCATGATTTGGTGTAAATTGGACGAAGAACATGTTCACGAACCAATGACCCTGTGCATCTTTCGCGTGTTCCAAGTGAAAGAGGTACATGAAAAAGACCCTATGAATAGAAGCCAATGATGAAAAATTGTTGACAAAGGCGAGGAAACCACAAATAAGGCTAATGGAATCCAAGACACTACATGAATCCCAATGTGTGAATAGATGTCTTGTCGTCGAACACAAGGGAAACCACCCATTCAACGACCAATGATGAAATGTCGACTGATGGGTTCAAAGTTACCTACCAATGATGAAAGTAGGGCCAGGGTGCATCATAGGACTATAGTATCATGTGATTCTGAGACAAACTGAGGGTATGGCTGACATGCAAAGTCAAGAGTTCTAAGAAGTGGTTGACATAGGTTGACAGAATTCCTTTGAACAAGAGCATGAGACATATGGTGGACTATGGTAGCATAGACCCAATGATAAAATCATGAGATGTAGGAGGCATCATGAAGTTCTATGTAGAGACTGGAAGAGTAACCAGTCAGTAGAGAATAATCTGTAATGAGCTCAGCTTCCTAAGTCCATGCTAAACCCAAAATTATGATGAATGGACTCAAATAACTTTGTTCTTTGTTCAAAGGTGACACGACTACTTCCGATATGAGATAATACTCCCTTCCCACCTGTCTTTTTTTGTTTTTTCATAACAAACGAATGTCATTATACAGAGGAGGAAACGAGTGTCACAAGTAATCAAAACTAGTTCCAGGAGTGGAACATACCTATGCTCAATGCAGGGAAGTGCATGTGGGAGATGGACACTTGGGGGAGATGGACACTTGAGGGTGTTAAATTTTGAAGGATATAAAAAAGTCTCTTCTTGGTTGAGGATGAAAAACTACTAAGGCAAACAGTTTATAACGCAAAGCAAGAACCGGTTATAGGCTCAATACTACAAGCAAGGGCATGA
Organism: Picea mariana; assembly: GCA_032191745.1. Taxonomy (NCBI): domain Eukaryota; kingdom Viridiplantae; phylum Streptophyta; class Pinopsida; order Pinales; family Pinaceae; genus Picea; species Picea mariana. Next base: position 19,152 of record JASDQU011440937.1, on the reverse strand, counting down.
GATAAAATCATAACATAACGCCAAAAAATGTCATTTTTATATATTTTAGTCTACTTGGTGTGAAAAAGGGATAAACTTGTGCCAAATAGATGTCTTTTCAAAACCAATTTACGAGTGTGAAAAAGACAAGTTCACTTGGAAATATTTTCACTTTTTGATAATGAGTCGGAAAAGAGCTTAACTAAGACTCGTGATCTTTCAAATCCAATTTAATGAGTGTGAAAGGGACAAATCACTTGGCAATATTTTCCTTTTTAGACGATTCGGAAAATATCTTAAATTAAACTCGTTGATGTTGTGCTAATCAGAATGTAATGGGGGAGGCCAAGGCTCACGTACCAGTCTTCTACAGAATGTCGGTATCTTACGAATAGCCAACATAATATTGGGAAAACCCAAAGCTCTCCAAGTCGAGGAGGATAACAAACTAATTGAGTATATAGTCTATGTGATAGATCGAACAATGTCTCTTAATGGAAAGGACATAGGTTGGGGTATTGTATACCCCATAGGACTATCCCAGTCGAAGGTGATCTCCTCAAAACCCGGAGGGACAGGACTTGGGGAAAGTAGAGCTCTCTCTCATTCAAAAGGTGAAAGATCAGGGATGTTGACGACGTGATTGAAGGATGCATTACCCTCCGCAAAGGTAGTATGATTGACTAGATATTGCACTGGTACGACCACTTCTTCAATTCTAGGTTGAAGAGGATGCAGAATAACAAGGATAGGGGATACATCACCCTAAAAATGGGGGTATGTTCAAGAGAAGATTCCAGCGGCATTACTGTCATGTCAATCGGAGGAACAAGGTGTGGGGAAACCACAAACACCTCAAAAACTGAAGAGCCCTTAGGTGAGCCCCATTCTTCTGGTATCACAGCTGTGGCTGGACATAAACGAGTAAGATGAATTCCTTCATAAGTCCTACAAAGGAATTTAGGATTATGTCTGAGGTGTCTAGGCTTCTCAATGCCCACAGTGTCGTTCATAATGATTGGTGAAATACTATCAATGTGGCAGGAAAAGGTGGGAGATTCATCTCCTACATGATATACAAAGGTTGGATATGTGGCATTGATTGCCCCTAGCATGACTAGAAAAGGTTGGGTACGAGTTGTCAATATAACCTGTAGAAGTTATTGACCCATCTCCAACATGACTGGTAGAGGTTGGTGATGGAGCTCTAGTGTGACTGACAGTGACTGGACTAGTAGTGAGTTGTGGCATTTGATGCCAAGGCCCAAGGAAAGATTGACTTTGAAACATTTCAAGCCAGGAAGGAACATGGTTTACCCCCTGTCCCTCTCCAGAAAGGTAGTATCCTCCATTTAATTGATTCAGAGAAGTCTGAATGGGAATCATCACTGAAGTCTGTGAAGAGACGGAAGTATGATAGGGAATATTCGAGTGATGATATATGTTTCCTCCTTATGAAGGGGTTCCGTGAAGCGGGTAGCCCGAACCGTAAAATTGACTCTCCCCGTATGAAACACCCAGGGATACATGAGGACTCACCATGGAAAAAGTGTTCAAAGGAACCAATATGGCAGATGGAGGATACATGGATGGGGTGTAGTAGGTATAATAAGCACCCATATGAGTATTGGCTCCTGAAAGAGCATAATCAAGACTGGATCCGTAAGCAGGGAGGTTCCAACCTCCCGTCGTAACGGAAGGTTGAGGGACATGACTCATATCAAAAAAATATGTAGGCATTGGGGCCATGGTGCCCCCAGATCCAATGCTAGGATTCATATAAGTGGACCAGGGAGAGGATTGCATGGTTGAAGGAATATCAATGAGAGAATGACTAGAGACCCAAGGCGTGGACTGAGTACTAGAGTTCTGCATACCATTATAAGAAAGGAGGATTCATCCCCATGAATTGAGTAGGCATCATGGGGTAAGTAGCAGTAAACGAGGGAGCCAAAGGGACTCCACTATCCATAATGAGGACTCAATATAGACTCTTAAGGCCTCCTAGTAATCAAAGAGCACACAAAAATTCAAATGGCCAATATGCATGCAAATGGGGTAAAGTTGTTGAGTGGCCTCCCTCCTTAAAGAAGGTATGTCTCTCCCAAGAGGGGCATGAGACTCCTTGCTAAAGATCGTAGGTAACAAAATCATTTATAAGGGCCCTCGTGGGCTTAACAACCAGTCGATCAAATCCCATCAGAGAGGTAATCCTTGATAAAGGTTGTGTGTTTTCCTACCCTTATCTAACCCAAGGTACCTGCAGAATAACCCCTGCAAGTAACCTATGAGACACCTAAGTCAAGCAACTAATAAACCATTGTATAACCGATGCATAGGCGAGTAGTCGTAAGTCAGGTCCACCATATGGGCAGGGTAGCAAAGCCCAAAACCTTGAAAGCACCACCTCTCATGGAGGTAAAGGAACTAACAAGATCCCCAAATACAAATAGATCCCCAAAAATAACTCTGACACTAGGAAGGTATCGGGGGGATATCCCTTCAACCGACTTCGCGCAACCTCGTGATTAACTCTAATGTGAGTGGATCCTCATGATCTTACCAATTATACAATGGATTTCTCCACTCCCTAACTCAGACACATATGTTGATTTAATTTCCTTGGGGAAGTTTACTCACAAAATCCTATTCCAAGTCACTAAATCCTAGGCTAGTTTGTGCACCCTAGAAAATAAAATCATTACTAATAAATTTAAAATTATAGCGTTGATTGTATGGTCATGATTACTCAAAAAGGTATGGTGATGAAACTCATGGTGTTATGACTCTGCAGGAAAATAAATATGAAAATAATGCAAAGTCCTAACTTTAACTTTTAATGTACGATATGCTCCTAAAAGCAATGCAATTTTCAAATTCAACTCTGCAATTCAGAAGTAAAAATGCAATCTTTCACTATATGCACTAAGATAATGATAAAAACTCAAAAGAAAAAAATTCCAAGCAATGCAAAATGCCTATTTTTTGTATTTTCAATATATCGAAACTGAAAATGCATGGACTGAAAAGTAACTTGATATATAGCCCTACTGTGTATAAAAGAGAGATAACTCAATCAGGATATCAAGAAATGAAACACCCATCCCAATGTACAAGGACAGTAAAAATGAAAATATGAAGAGAAAAAATTTGCCCAAAAATTCAACCAAAAGAGGGTTTCATGTCATCGCACAGGCACTCAACAAGCACTACAGGGACCTAAGAAGGCTCAACAAGCATCAAATCCCACCCAACAAACACCATACCAAGCAAACAGGCAAGGAAAAAGGGTGTGCACGATTTTTTGGGAAAACAGAGCGTATATATGTAGATTGCAGTGAGACAGGCTGCGTGTATATGCAATTGTCAAGGAAAAAGGCGTGTATATGCTTTGAAACAAGGCCAAGCAAGGGAGACAAGGCTGAAAACTCAGACCCGAAATGAACAGGAGCTTTCAAGCAATGTTACGACAAGAACCAAAATAGAAATGAGAGAAATCTAAGGAGAAAATTACTTCAAACCCTAAGAAAGAAGATTCATCCCTAGTACAATCGCCAATCCTGTTACGAGGAAAATCTCTCTATGGATAGGGTAAACCACAACAGAAAGGTATGACTATAGAACTCAACTCAATTCCAACATATGCTATATAAACTAATGTGCAATAGATATAAGAAAGAGGCCTACCTCGTCCAAACGTTTGATGATGTCCACTATTGAGCACTTCGACCCAAATCTTTATACCTACAACAAGTTCTCAACAAACAAGCAGAGAAAGCATATAGTGATAATATAAAAGGTTAGCATATTAGATAGCATAATCCATTAATATACAAAAAAAACATGCCCATGGATAATAATTCATATGTTTTCACGATATCAATTGGACGGGAAAGGAGTATATCTATTAATAAATGATCAGCAAAAGTGAAAATATTACAGACTTCCGTGTTGGCACAGTTCGGAACCAAGAAAAAGAGTTCCTTCCAACTGGGCCTCCACCACTTAAATCCTCCACCAAAGGCAATCTCATATAAGGGAGACAAAGAGGTTCTCCATCAATAAGGGAAGAGCTTAAGGGATGAACAATGTGTTCAGACTTAAAGGACAAAGGGATGCAGACTCAATATGAAGTAAATAATTTCTCCAAAGAAACTTTGCTCTCAAAGTTGAATTCTCTCTCTCTTTTCCATAGCTCGGAATTGGCTTATTTATAGCCTTCAAAATGCAACTGAAGGGTCTAGTCAGAACATTTCCAGTATATGGAAGGCCATGGATCAGAGATATCCTATCATGACATGGAAACCCAACATTTAATTTTGATTTTCTGGCACAAATCCCGATGTACGCGAGCTGTAGTGGAGCAGCCAGCGTATACGCTTGTTGTATAGCTTGCAAGGTGCGTATAAGTGGAAAAATATTTATTTTTGTCTCTGGATTTATCAATTAGGGAAAGTAAGTCTGCATGGGGGAATGGAATAAGGCCTTATCTGCAAGATTGCATAGGGTGAGGATCATAATAATAATCACTACCTAAGAAAAAGGTAGTGATTATTATTAACATAATTGAACTTAATTTTCCTTTAGAACTCAAAGAAGATCATGTAAATGACCTAATATTAAATATGATATACAATTACAAGGGAAGAACTAATGAATTACATGTTATATATGATGTATCAAATACTCAAGCTATTATTCCTATTTTTATACTCCAAGAGAAATATTCCTAGATTTTAGATGTTAAGAACCTACACTCATAATTTCAATTCATTTATAAATTTCAATTGATAAATCATTATAATTATTATCAAATGAAACCTTTAATTATTATTTCATTTCATCATTTGAATATTTTGAAAACGGATATATTCTCTCATTTATAACTTCTTTTTTGTCTGATTTTTCACCTGCTTTCCTCAACATTCTTAATTTTTCTCCCTTGAAAAGCTTTTCTACAACACTCTTTTCAAATAGAATAGCTTCAATAGTCCTTGATGATGGGTGGAGTACCCACTCAAAATGTTGGACGTTTCAAAACTCCTTACATATTTTTAAATCCAAAATATCAACAACAACCTACGCTCATGTTCTTCTAATAAATGTCACAGGTAGTGAGAAATATTGTGTATGCAATGAGCCTTTTTTTTCCTAGAGGCACCAATAACCTGCATACATATCAAATCTCATCATCATCATAGCAATGTCATATTTTACCTCCATGAAAATTCAGGTATAGGAAAATGTAATTTAATCATAGTTCCAAAGACCAAAAAAATGTGGGAATGAGAACATATGAAAGAGGTTATCACCTGCATCTTAATGTAGATCTCATCAAGGTGGTCAGTCTTTAAAACATTCGATATCATCAAGGTGGTCAGTCTTTAAACAATCTCCTCTAATCTCTAGTTGTCACTATGTACTAGTCATTGGACGAGGGAACTGAAAGTGGTTATTTTTTATGCGAGGAAAGTAGTGGTGATGACATTATTCTATTTTCCATCATAATTGTAACACACCCATCCAGCCACAGGTCGAGCATGTTAGCTACAAGTCCCTTCTCTGAACTAATTCGATCCCTACTCTTGTTTTTCCCAATAGGGAATGCATGAAAGGTTCTCATGCATTGATCAAGATTTAGTCTAAGAATATAAAAAGTGAAGCATACGACATGCACAACAATACACAACAAGCATGCTTATTACATATATATATATATATCCAATTCAACGATAATTAAATACTCAGCGGAATAATTCATACATAGGTAATTAATACCGTAACAGAGAGAACTTATCTTTTATAGAAGAGAACCATCGAATGGCTATAGACCAAGGACATTCCACCCAACCCTAGACATTGTTGTTCCAAGTCTCAATAGTAATGTCACCCCCAAGCCAGGGCTATGAATCCACAAGGACGATTCGAGAGTGTTACTTGGCTTCCAAAACTAGTTAGCACTCAAGCTCTGACAGGCTTCTCCATCACTCACAACAATCCAAGCACCCAACTCTCTTCTACATAGCCTACACCACCCAAGAGAATGTACCCCCACCCTTATCTGCCATGCATTCCCTGCAACTATTCCACAATCTCCATGTTGGGACTCTCAGGACTCGCAATTGTGAGAAAATTTGGACACCATCCAAGCATCTCAGACATGCAGGCCTAAAATCATGGATGGATTACACTAGCACTCTCTACAACCAATAATTCCACAGTTTCACTTTAGTAGTTCATCTTCCTTTCCCGAGTCAAGACATGCATGAGGAAAATGAGTGAGTGAAGAAAATGAATGGAGTGTAGACTCCATGAGAGAGGGTGAACAATGAAAAATT
>JASDQU011440937.1:0-11037 GCA_032191745.1 Picea mariana | reverse complement strand
AATTCTTCTCATGTTCCTTCAACTTCCAGGATTCATAGCAAACTACAAATCCTTCTTGGCTGAGAACTCCTCCCAGCCCCTCCTTACACGCATCTGTGCACACTATGTAATCCTTGTTTGGATCCGCAATCCTCAGGATTGGAGCACTAGTGAGCAGTTGCTTCAGTTGCTGGAAGCTGCTCTCACATTCATCAGTCCATTGAAATTTCTTCTCCTTCCTTTGCAAGGAAGTGATAGAATGGGCTATCCTTGAGAATCCGGCTATGAACCTCCTATAGTAGCCTGCCAGACCCATAAAAGATCTAACTTCTGTCACATTTCTTGACGCTGGCCACTCCCGAATGGCCTGTACCTTCTCAGGATCCACAGCAATTCCCTCTTTAGAAATAATGTGTCCTAGATAATGGATTTGCTTTTGGTAAAATGAGCACTTGCTCAGTTTTGCGTAGAGCTGGTGTTCTCTCAACACCTGCAACACCATTCTAAGATGTTGTTCATGTTCTTCCTCTGTCTTGGAGTACACCAAAATATCGTCCAAGAAGACTATGACAAACTTGTCCAGATAATTTCTGAACACTCCATTCATTAAACACATGAAGACAGCAGGTGCGTTGGACAGTCCAAACGGCACCACTGTAAACTCATAGTGACCGTACCTTGTTCTAAAGGCGGTCTTGCTGATGTCTTCATCTTTTATCCTCACTTGATGATATCCAGATCGAAGATCTATTTTCGAAAATACTTTCACATCCTTCAACTGATCAAAAAGATCATCAATCCTTGGCAGAGGATATTTGTTTTTGACAGTGACTTTATTCAACTACCGAAAGTCAATGCACAACCTCAACGTCCCATTTTTCTTCTTCACGAATAGGACTGGGGCTCCCACGGTGACACACTGGGGCGAATGTAACCTTTCTTTAGTAGCTCTTCGAGCTGCAGTTGCAACTCTTTCAGCTCTGGTGTGCTCATTCTATAAGGGACCTTCGAAATTGGAGCTGCTCCCGGCATCAGATTTATAGAAAAATCGATGTCCCTCCTCGGAGGTAGTTCAGGCACCTCCTAAAACACATCCTCAAACTCTTTGAGCACCCTCTGGTCTTCCAGATTCGAGACCACTTTTTGGAATACTTTTCCACTCGAGCTGCAAATAATTGACAGCCTTTCCGGTAACATTTCTTCAGCTGCATGGCTGAGATTTCTCTAACAGCCACGGCTCTGGGAATTCCTTGGATTGTTACCTGATTTCCCTCTTCGTCTAGACATGTGAATCTCTTGTTACGACAATCCAGAAGGGCATGGTGCTGGTCCAACCAGTCCATCCCAATTAAGCAATCATATGAGCCTAAAGGTAGAATGTTCAATTCAACCTTAGTGCTCATTCCTTTCATGTCCACTGAATAGGACTTAACCAATTCAGTGACCTTCCTCTTGGTCCCTGTGGCCAACTGCACTAACCAAGACTTATCATGTTTGCTTCTCGTTAGATGCAAACTTTTCACCACTCTAGGATCTACATAACTATGGCTAGCCCCTGAATCAATCAAAATAACAANGTAGATCCTCGGCATTCTGCTGCCCATATCCTCCACTGTTTCAGCTTGCTGAACAGTATGTACAATTCTCGCCTTACCATTTTTATGGGGACAATCTCGGTACTTGTGGTTTCCTTGACAACCCCAACACTGAATGGGCGTCAGTCTTTGTCTTTGTGCGCCCTCTTCAGTCCTTCTTGGCTCTCTAAACGATGGTTGTTCCTGACTACTGTTTCTGAAAAAGGAAGGCTTGTCTCCCTTCTGCCTCTGTTCTTTCTTAAACCTCTTCTGATCATCCCAAGCCTTCCGAAAGGTAGGCTTTTCCCTTTGCTGTTCATATAGGCATTTCGCCCTTCTTATGGTTTCTTCCATGGTCTTAGGATCATCGTATTGAATCTTGTCACCAATGGAAGGTGGCATTCCACTTAGATACCTTTGAATCTTGACAGCCTCGTCTTTGATGAATGGAACATACTTCAGTAGTTCCAGAAAACTTCGTTCATACTCATCAATGGTCGTACTGCCCAACTTGAGTTCGAAGAACTCCTTCATCTTTCGGTCATAGTATCTTTTAGTCAGGTATTTCTTCTCGAAATATCTCTTAAATTCCTTCCAAGTGACCTCTTTCTCTCTGATATGTTGCACCTGCACAAACTGATCCCACCACATGGATGCTTTTCCTTTCAGTTGGTACATTGCAATTCTTCCTTCTGCATGGGCGGAATAATTCTGCAGCTAGAAGTATTTCTTCATGCCCAACAACCAAGTTTCAGCATCTTCCTCTCTCTTATGCTCTCCATCAAATGTTGGAGGTTTAATCTTGTTCATCTCCCCTTTCAATTCATCCTTTCCAGATTTTCGGTGATTTCTGGAAGGGGACGGGCTTGAACTACTGTGTGTCTCCTTGCCAGAATGCTTCGGGGAGAGACGGTAATGTCTGTCACCACTCCTCGATCTCCTTCTCCCCTCAAGGGTTCTGACACTTCTTGATATGCTTGTGTCACTCCCCTTTTTCAATTTCTTTTCTATTCTTTCTAGGCTCTTCAACAATTTTAAATTGAATTCACCCTGCCGATCCCAGACTTTCATGAGCTTTCGGCTATCAGCTAGGCGAGCCTGGGCATCTTTCTGTAATCTTTCGATGAGTTGCATCATATGTTCTTCCTTACCCATCTCTTTTCCGTGCCCATTGGAGTTCGATCCTTCGACTCCTAAATTAACATCCTTTCCTTCCCGTTCGTCTTCCATTTCAGGAGCAATCTGCACTCTTCCCCACTCCATACTCGGCGTTGATTAACTGGAGTTCTGGCCTTCGTTGAACTCTGCACACGCACTGTGCAATTAAATTCGAAATTTGTCAGGCCATTAAACTTCATGAGCAATCCAAGACATTTATAACTAATACGATCAAGAATGAAAGACATTCAACTTCACTAAGTTTTCTAAGCTCTGTCTGGCTCTGCAATTTCTGGGACTTCGGAACTTCGGAATCTTGGTCCACGAAGATCCGACGGTTAAATATACAAAACCCAAGTCACCCTTTTCGCAATTCGCGACATCGCGAGTTCGTGAGTCGAAAACTTTCGACTCATTCCTCTAAACGCCGATACCCGAGATGCGACAAGGGTATGGCTCTCTCCTTGCTAGCGTCTGCTACGCATGACCGTAGTCTAGGGCTACATGCTAGCACCCTTCGCTATTCGCTCCTTCGTGAGTTGTGGCATCCAGCCTTGGTGCCTCCCTTTCACGAAACCCCGAGAAGCGATTTTGACTTTTCTCCTCGCGTTCTCGTTACTCGCGACTTCGCGAGTTTCAATGTCAAGCTCCCGTGCCCTTATCTCGTGAGTTCCCGAAATCGCGAGTTACTTTACTCTCCGGGCCCACAGTACAGCTGTCGCCCTTCACCACCGTGGCATTTGGTACGTTCAGGAGGGTCCACATCACTTTTAATGATGTCATCGGGTCCCACTACTCTCGCCTGTCTCCTCGACTCACTAGCACGTGGTACGCATTCATGCGTCCACGTCCAATCCAAGCATGGAATCCAACGGTCAGATCCCCTCCTCGGATCAACGACGCAGATCCTTTCGGCGTTTCGGGGTTTCTGCCGTGGAAAGTCCCGATCCCTAGTTACCAGGACTTCCGATATCGCGATTCCCGATTTCCCAAAATGGGAAATCTCACGACACGTGTCCTCACGAGCCTCGGCTCTTGGAACTTCGCGACTTTTGCAGTCGAAAGTGGCCCCTCTCAACCTCCGAACCCCCGAATGCGCGATAGGCGATGGGGTTCCTGATCCAACGGTCCTCCCGTGACATGGATCCAACGGTTGTCCTCGCTGCTCGCAACTTCGCGACTTCACGGCTTGGAGCACCCAAATCCTGGGTTCTCACCTTGCGAACCTCCGAGTTCGCGAGATCCCTTGATCTCTGCCACCTGTCCTCCTCAGATGGACAGTCCTGATTCTCTCGCGACTTCGCCACTCGCGAAGTCGAAGGACTTCCCTTCTGATCCCCAATGTCCGAACCCCCGATATGGGCGATCTCGCGACACGTGTTCGCTCTCAGACGAACGGCTCAGATTTCCTCAGGACTTTGCTATTCGCGACTTTTGTTCTGCTGCTCTATGCGTGAGGGTTTAAACCTCGTGCAACTCCTGACAGATCCAACGGCTGTCAGCTGTTTAGACCAAGATCTGACGGCTCAGACGGTTTCTAACTAACTCGGGATTTCGCGTATCGCGATTTCCACGCTCCTGTGCCATTTCCAAAGGAATTTTAATCCTTACGCACATTTTTCCAGATCCGACGGTTACGAGGGTTCACCTTCCCTCCCGAACCGATCCTAAGGTTCTAACGCTATTGGTGTGGAGATCTATCTCCCTGTGGCCATAGACCACACCAGCTGCGGTTTCACACGCCGCTAAACCTCCTGAGCTTAATTAAAAACTCGTCAAGTGTTCCCTTGGCACTTCGGAACAAACCAGGGTCCAAAATTGGTCCTCCCGACTCAATTTCCCCTCGCATTCTCGGTCCAAAGACCGCTCCACTGGCCCATCTAGGCTTAGTGTCGAAACGTTGGCTCTGATACCAATTTGTAGTGTCCCACTTTGACACTACCGAGGCTTTCAAACCTCTCTCTCACCAATCTGTACATGGACTCTTACATAACTCATACAGTCCAGTATATACTCCACATGTATTTAACACAATTAAACACATTTAAATTCCATAGTAAAAACATATAATTTTACTGCTATAATTAACAATCCATAGCATTTAACAATAATTTCATTTACACAGTGGAAAACATGATACATAAACAGCACGGTCATACACCACATGATCAAGCATAATTCAAATACTTATCTGTTAACAGCTGTAGAAATCACCAACCAAGTGCAAGCCTTCCACGAACCTCCCAGCCTTAGACCACACTGTTCATCAGCTCAACAGTGGGTCACCCCCGAGCTGGGACCGAGCTCCACCCCAAGGCAAGGAATCCTAGGCTAGGCTGAGGTTACAGGGAAGACATCACAGAATTATCTGGAAGGATTCTTCCCAAAGATGCCATCTTACGCCCACTACTACCAGACCCTCATTCCCCACATGCCTGTTCCGCCCGGGAGTATACACCTTCACACGCACAGTCCATCGGTGCTAACCTCCCCTTCTGGGTCTCGGCAACAGGCCGGATCAGGAAGTCTCAGAGCCCGTAGCTGGTGCTGGACACTCTCTGGAAGAAAACACTTCCTAGCAAACTCCTTCACCTGGAAAGCGTTGCTCGCAGGCTTGACAACCTGCCTCTTCCAACATCAACCACCTCCCTCACCTGGAGAGAGGTCATAAACAAGCTCAGCACAGACTTACTCGGGTCAGTATGCCACGCACAGACCAGCACTGCGTGGCCACAGCAGCCAATCGGGAAAACGAACACGGGCTTTCTAACTGGTTCCACAATGGCGGGTCACTTCTTATTCCTCAATCCGACAACACGGGATAAACTCACGCTCGGTTCTCGGGAACGCGTGACAAACAATCCATGCAGGGTCAACATAGGTTTGAACTGTTCAGACAGGAGTTGTACCAGGGTATTTCAGAGGTCAACACAGGCTTTTCGGCTTTCCGGGATGAACCAGGGTGTTCCTGCGGAGGTCGTACGGGCTCACGCTCAGACGGTCGGGTCGAATGGAGGAGATCCCCCCCCCACGACTGTTCCTTTCTGTTTTATTTGCATGCGTCAGGGTGGACATTTGTCACCCTGGGAACTGCATGCGTTCCATCCACGTGCCTCCCTGTACACGCCTTTCCTTTTTGCTAGGAACTTAGGATAAAATAATATGCACATGGCTTTTTAGGAAATAATATTAAAATATTATTCCAGGCGTAAGCCCCCTAGGCTTAGCCCCTAGGCTCAACACTTAGCCCCTTTTTCCCACCTTCCAGCCCCTAATCCCTTGCCCACTCTGTGGACGCTCAGTCCCCCATCACTCATTCATCGTGGTCGGTTTGCACCTGGCGGTGTTTATATTTTATTGATGTGATGCATACATACAGATACAAAATTCAGGCCCTTGGCCTTCAACCCTTAGGCTCTCTGGCCTAATCGAACACATAAGCCTATCGGCTTATACAAAACTTGGCTCACCAGCCTGTAACACATATTTACAATTTCTTTCAGATCATAGTTTACATCGGGGCTCGGCCTTGGGGACACTACACCCAGTGCATGAGTCGAGCCATGAGATGTTGAGGAAGTAGACATGGCAACATTTCTAGTGTATGTAGAGGCACTCCCAGAGAGGGAGGCGGTACTACATCTAGAGGGAACAAAGATTGAGTTACCTCCAGAGAAGGAGGAAGAGCTACCTTCAGTGTCAGAGGGAGCAGAGACAGAGGAGGAGTCACTTCTAGCCCCAGAGGAGCGTTGATGTTTTCAGCTTCCTGAGACATTAGTTTCATGAGGGAACCTCGATATATCAAGTATGGTCCAATATGAGTTAGCATGATCAACATTTACCTATGTTTCTGTGGGCAGAGGCATCCATGACTGAAGTGTATGTTCAGAACAAAATTCCTCATAATACTTTGAGGAACATGACACCTGAGGAGGTTTTCACTGGAGTGAAGCCCAAGGTTGGACACTTCAGGATAATATTTGGGTGTTCAGTATACATTCATGTACCCAAGGAGAAAATGACCAAGCTAGACCCTTCAGGTAGAAAGGGTACATTTGTGGGGTACAGTGAGTCTTTGAAGGAATATTGGATCTACATCCTTGGTCAGAGACAGATTGAGTGAGAGACAGAAAGAGAGGGTACCTTCCGAGAGAGAAAGATACCTGAGAGATATTCGTGCTATGTCGCAGCTATGAGCCAGATCATTGATTCTAAACCTTCCTGTTATGAGGAGGCAACTAGTCATCCAGTATGGAGAGATGCCATGATGTAGGAGTATCAATCCATCATGAAGAATGATGTGTGGGATATTGTTCCGAGACCTGAGGGGAAGTTTGCAATGACTTCCAAATGGATCTACAAGATCAAACACAAAGTTGACTGGAGCATCGAGAGGCACAAAATGAGATTTGTTGCTAGAGGATTCTCTCAGGTGGAGGGAATAGATTATGAGGAGACATTTGCTCCTATTGCTCGATACACTTCTATCCGGATGATTATTTCCCTTGCAACATCCATGGGTTGGAGAGTACATCAGATGGATGTAAAGACAACCTTTCTCAATGGAGAGATTGAGAAAGAAGTATACATCGAGCAACCATATGGTTTCGTGATACATGAGAAGGAGTCTCATGTGTGCAGGTTGAAGAAGGCCTTGTATGGACTCAAGCAACCACCTTGAGCTTGGTATGCAAGGATTGATGGACATCTAATAATTTTTGGGCTTCAACAAAAGTGTTGTTGATCCCAGCGCGTACTACAATACTATTAATGGTGAGTCCCTGATTTTGGTCCTCTACGTTGATGATTTATTCCTCATCGATACAGAGAGCCTTATTGTTGAATGCAAGTATGCGTTGACCTCTAAGTTTAAGATGAAGGACCTTGGTATGATGCACTACTTCTTGGGACTAGAGGTGTGGCAGAGAACTAATGAGATCTTCCTGAGTCAGGGGAAGTACATAGTTGAGATATTGAAGAAGTTTGGGATGCTGAACTTGAAGCCCTTGGCTACACCAATGGTGACGAATCCGAAGAAACTAAGTGTGTCTTCTTCCGATTTTGAGGAAATTGATCCAACTCTGTACAAAAAACTGATTAGATAATTGATGTATTTGGTTAACACTAGACCAAATATTTGCTATGCAGTGAGTGCACTTAGCCAGTTTATGAGTCAACCAAGATAGATACACTGGATTGTTGCGAAGCATGTGTTGAGATACCTGCGAGGCATAGTTGGACATGGTCTGAGATATACTTCCAATATTGATATGATGTGGCAGGAATATATTGACTTTGATTGGGAAGGGAGCACGGTGGACAGAATGAGCACCTTCGGGTGTTACTTCACTTTGGGATCTTCCATGGTTTCCTAGTGTAGCAGAAAACAAACTTTTGTGGCTTTGAGCACAGAAGAAGCAGAGTACATTGCATTAAGTATGGAAGTCCGTGAAGCAGTGTGGCTTCGCAAGCTCCTTGCAGATTTATCCGAACATGTGCTGGATTCCACCATTATTCATTATGGTAACCAAAGTTGTGTGAAGACCTCAAATAATCTAGTGTTTCATGACAAATTGAACCACATTGATATCAAGTACCATTACTTCCGAGACATGGTGCAGAGAAAGGAAGTACTGGTGTTGTACCTTCCTATAGATGAGTAGGTCGCTGATATTCTTACCAAACCAGGATGAAGTTCAAGTACTTTCGTGACAGACTTGGCGTGGCAGAGAATACCTCCCTCACTAATAGGGAATGTTGATGTTTGCAGCGTCTTGAGACATTCTTCAGATCGTACTCCTCTATGAACGAGTTGAGTTGATCTGTGGTGACACTTATCCGAGAAGGGATAAGTGCGTTTGGGCTTATAGCCCAACATCCCTTGTGGAGAGCACATGAGGACATGTCAAGGGAGTTGACCCTTGACATCACACACTATGGGAGCTGACCCTAGTGTTTCTAGAGGGTGTAGCCTCTAGAAGTCCACATGGGAGTGCCATGTGTGACAAACTTTCTCTAGATCGTACTCCTCTGTGAATTGAGTTGAGTTGATCTCTGAGGACACTTATTCGAGAAGGGATAAGTTCATTTGGGCTTATAGCCCAACGTCCAATGTGGAGAGCACATGAGGACATGTCAAGAGAGTTGACCCTTGACGTCACACACTATGGGGAGTTTACCCTTAGTGTTCCTAGAGGGAGTAGCCTCTAGAAGTCCACATGGGAGTGCCACGTGTGACAAACCTTTTGCTACTATGGTGGTTGTGTACCACTGGCGGAGACTGCGTGTCTCTGGACAGTAGTTGTGTACTACTATGGAAAAAAAATACCTCCCTATCTAAGAGGGAGTGTTGATGTTTCAACATCGGGCATAACTTCTCCTATATTGGGCTGCAGACCAAGGGAGATAGGATACATTTATCATAAAGGTGCACTTGTGGTAAATGGGCCCAGACGTAGTCCTTCCTTGAGCATGACAAGGAATAATATGGACTCGAGGTGCTTGAAGTGCTTTCCACGTGTTAGTTAGCATCATCACTCACGTGTGTACTTGTGGTGAAAGATCCCGGTGTGGTCTTTGTCCTAGTCATGGTGATTTGACAAGGAATGATAAAGACTCAAGATGCTATATGTTATTACATGCGGACCCAGAATGAGCTTGATCTCATAGAGAGTCAATTGGCTCAAAAGGGAGAGCCGCATAAGGAGTTTCTCCTCGGTTCAAGTGGGAGAGAGACGTCTCCCAAGACTGACAGACAAGTGTCATGAGTCTAGGGTGAAGTTTGTATACTTCAGAGACAAGCTCGACAATGATGCAGAATGTCTCCCTCGTTGAGAGGGAGTGTTGATGTTTGGACAACATCGGAAGACATTCTCTTAGAATAATAATTAATAATATGATTATTAAATATCATATATAATAAAGTAAATGATAATAATAAATAGTTATTGATTATTCAAGGGATGCATCTTTTCAAGGATGGTCACCATATGTTCCCTATATATAAAACACTCATCATTGTAATAATACATTGATCATATCTCATATGAAGAAAAACAACATGATGTTGTATGGATGATGTCCTTTCACTTTCTTTGTTGAGGTGGTTCCCTATAAAGCATGTTAATTTAACACATCTAAACACAGGTTAATTGCATACACATCTAGACAAAGTTTAATTACATTAGGCCTTATGTTTTTTTCCTTTAAATAAATCCCCAGGATATTCTTGGGCACTTCCCTTATTCTGAGGATGGTACCAACTATAAAATGAGTGGTGTTGACTTAGTGTGCCTAACCTTAAAAGAATCGAACTCATGGCTTGCACAATACACTTGGTTATTGGCAATATACGTGAATCTCGCATGTCGTCTAGGTTTCTTTTGTTATTTCTATTTCTATGTGGATATTCGGATGTTGTTTTGGTGATGTCCTTTCACTTTCTTTATTGAGGTGGTTCCATATCAAGCATGTTAATTTAACACATCTAGACACAGTTTAATTACATTAGGCTTTATGCCCTTTTCCCTCGAATTAAAAAATCATCGAAAAATTCTTGGGCACTTCCCTTATTCTGAGGACGGTACTAACTATAAAATGGCTGGTGTTGACTTAATGTGCCTAACGTTAGTGGAATTTTGCACAATGCACCGGATTCTTGACAATGTTTTGGCAACAATAACGCCCATTGATAGAGCCCCTCGCAACTATTAAGCACTATGTTTTTACTCTCTAACACAATGAGTTTTACATTTATATTAATATTATGAAACACTATTACGTACGCCCACACATAATAATGTGTCCCCAAAGAGTGATTAGCTCTACATTTAAAACAACAATAACAATAAGCGGTTTGATACTAAACATCATCTCTTTTAAGTGGAAAAACATGATTATTAAAAACATCAAACAAGTTATCTTGTCCGTTCCAACTTTAATCTGTCTCCTCTAAATTTAAAATGTTATTAATGCCATGTTCGAGTGTGTGAACAGTTTACCTATAAAGAGGAAGAAGATGGAGCTTTCTTGGTCAAGATAAAAACATCCTATAAGTCCTGTGGAAGGTGTTGGCAAGAGGTCAGAACATATAAGTTTGAAAGTTTTCTGTTTTTTTAAACCAAGTTGTCAAATATAATAGTGTTTCTCAGATGATTGAGGTAAATGTTGAAAAATTAAATTTTGTTTTTATAAAATTGAAGTGATAAAAATTAAATATGACGCATAGATTTGTTGGCAGTAGTAGTAGTCGATCTGGGAATGGACGCATGGCCCAGTGGAGTATCCCACATTCACCGTTGCTCTCTGTTTGATGCTAGTGTAGACC
>JASDQU011440936.1:0-23647 GCA_032191745.1 Picea mariana | reverse complement strand
TTGAGTAGTTTTGCATAACTCTTTCTATTTTCTTCATTCTTATTTTCTAGAAACCTATAGTACTTCTCTTCATTCTCTATAACTGATGTGGACCTTTCTGTCTCTTCAATGTTCTTGCTGAGCTTCATGATTTTACTTCTCAATGTGACAACTTCTTCTTCAAGCTTCTCAACCTCTTCTTCTTTCTTCATTATCTGAGACTTCGTGACTTCTTCTGTTCTTTTATCTTCTTCAAGATGAATTTTTAATGTGATTATTTCTTCTTCAAGTCCTTTCTCTTCTTGACCAAACTCTACCTCAAGCTGGTTTAGATCGTTAGTTATTTCCTTAATATGATATGTCAATATCTTCTCTCTCATTTCTGCTTCTTCCTTCTGTGCTGCTATGTTGGTTTCCAAACACTGCTTTTCATATTCAATATTTTCTTCGATCTTTCTAGATTCTTCTAGCTGAGTTCTTAAGTTCTCAATGACCTGTTGGGATTTTTAAAAAAAGTGAACACTTTCCTTTTGTTTCATCAATTCTTTCTTGAGTGAATTGTTTTCTTCTCTTAGTTCATCTAAATAACTAATCAATTGTTCTTTATAATTGTCTTTCTTTTCAATTAGTTTTTCTGTCTCATTTCCTTCATGGCATTCTGTTTCAATATGTCCACGTTTTTCACAATTAAAACAAAAAAACATACCTCTGGTGATTATGTACTCTTCATTTTCTAAATATGCTTGACATGGTGAACATAATTCTTCTTGATTTGTATCTGCATCTTCTTTGACATTTTCTGAATCTGTGATGGGTGAGGAATATATGTCATGTAACTTATCCCAAAGTTTGTTTGCTGATGAACATTTACCAACCTTTTCTCTTACCGGAGTAGGTAATCCTTCCCAGATGAAATCCATTGCTATTTTGTTATTCTTCCTCAATTCCTTCTTGGATGAAGTCTTTTCCCTTTTTGAACTATCATATCCAATAACAAATGATAGCCAAATATAATGTCATTGTGCCTGTAAAAATACTTTCGTCCTTATGCTCCACATCTCATACTTAAAACCATTCTGACCATTAAACATTGGTACTCCATTCTCAGAATAATCCATGATCTCCTTCCAATGGTTAAACTCTTTTCTGAAGGAACCTGCTTTGATACCAATTGTTGGATTAATGAGAGGGGGGATGAATCAATAATAGCATAATTATAATCATTTTTCTCCAAATAATCCAAGTGTTATATAAATGTATAATTGTTATCCAATGATGATCAATAAGAAATGAACAATCACACACATACACAATACACCAGTTTTTTATGTGGAAACTCAAATCGGGAGAAAACCAAGGAATGATTTTTCTTATATGTCTTGAAGAATTACATTCATTGGAAGCACCAAATTCCTTTGTTTTCTAGTTGCAACTAGAAGGAGGCTCCAACCCCCTAGTTTCTCANCCCAATTCTCTGGCTACAACCAGAAGGAGGCTACAACCCCCTATGTTCTTCGGCTACAACCGAAAGGTGGCTACAACCACC
Organism: Picea mariana; assembly: GCA_032191745.1. Lineage (NCBI taxonomy): Eukaryota > Viridiplantae > Streptophyta > Pinopsida > Pinales > Pinaceae > Picea > Picea mariana. Next base: position 22,122 of record JASDQU011440936.1, on the reverse strand, counting down.
TGTCCTTGCCCCGTCCAACTACCCTGAAGTAGAACTAGAATGATGGAACCATTGTCACACTTTCACTGTGTGATATGCCACTTTAATCCTGTACCAATCAACCTATACCAAACAACTTGTACCAATAACTTGAACCATGCATCAACCATGCATCAACCTGTACCTGAACCTGTAATCAACCTATACCATAAACAAGTGCATCATCCATGCACCAACCTGTACCAACCAACCTATAATCAACCTGTACCATAAACAAGTGAATCAACCATGCACCAACCTGTACCTCAACATGTACCATGAACAAGTGCATCAACCATGCACCAAACTTGTACAAATAACCTGTCACAACAAAATTGTCCAAACAACCTATCACAACAACCTATCTCATAAAATTTATCAACCAAATCAGATATACTCACCAAGATCAATCACCAAGACATCTCTCAAAGATGTGCATCAACCAAGTATAACACAACAACTCATAATCATCATCAAGATCAATATGTGTTTCTGATAATACAAGTATGCTACATCATCCATAAACCATGTGTCTACAATACTACTAACAAGTGCCTCCAACCATGTACCAAGTATGCACCAATCATGTATCAACTAATCATTAACTATGACTCATCAATATGTACAGACATCATCAAATATACACCTCATGTATGTGCCAACTCATCAACTACTTGTCTCAACCATGTACCCAACATGTACCTCAACCAAAATCCCTCATAAATTTCATCATCCAAATCTGATTTCTAAATATGTAATAGACCTGTTGTATATGATCACATTCCTATAAAGCTTCCCTGACTTTAACAACAAGAGACTAGCATTTTAATCAAACTTTTCTTTAGTCTCACATGCCCATTTTTGGATTAGTCAACAACCCTAACTTGAAATAATCTTAACTTTGTACCTGTAGTGAATAAAGATATTAAAATGATACACAATGTTATTCAATGTGTTTTGTGAAATTCCTCCATGTTTCGCTACTTGGAACCTCTCATAAAAGGAGTTATGGAAAAAATGGCACACCTTGCTTAATTCTGGCTTATTCTAGAGAGAGACCTTGTAGAGCGTACTCCGCACGGAATATTTGTTGAATTGATTTGAAACTATTACATAGTATACTATAGAATGTAATATAACCAACACATTTTGTATTACTCAATTTGGATCTGTTATGAATAATTTATGACGTTTTTACCCGAAACACATGTTGTTGACTAGTTTCAGGACTAGCCACAAACCCTATTTTCCACAGAGTGTAACTCCAAAAATACAAAGACCCACAAGATGAATGTTTTACCATGGATACTTGGATATGTTTTACCAATGCAATAACAAGCTCATGGTATGAATCATTCTAGAAAAAAAATTATTGTGAAAATGGTGAGATGACCTGAAAAAAACATACCTTAGAAAGCATCATCAAAAGAATTTATCCTTCCTTGAATTTTGGTCTTATTTTCTTCAATTTCCTTAGAAATTCCACTTAGATATTCTTTGGTTACCTTAGACACCTATAGGTATTCAATATTCTCAAGTTTATCTTAAATGATAAAGCCTTACCTCTTATTTATACTTTCCAAGTAGCTTACTTAAAAACATATTCTAGGTCACTTTGCCCACTTTCCTTATTTTAGGGTTAACCCACTTCTAATTTCTCCATTAAATTTATTATTTAATTAATTTATTTTGTATTCACTTTGACTTATAGTACACTCATCACTTCACTTTATTATTTACCTTTTAAAATCTCTTAAACCACTTTGACTACTTTGACCTTTTGAGGCTTCTAGATGACATATGAGGGTCCTCCAAGTTCGTAAGGCCATAACTCTCAAGCTGTGAGGAGTTATGTGACGTTCCACATACCACAAGAAATGGAATGACATGTTCTATCCATATAGAATAGTATTATCTCAAAATATATCAAAACTCATACCGTTATCCATCAAACAAACTTGGGTACACTACCCAAACCTAGGTTCTCCAATTCTCATGACCATAACTGTCTAACCGTGAGGAGTTATGTGATGTTCCACATAACACTGGAAATGGAATGACAAGCAATATCCATGTAGGATAGTTTCAATGACAAATTCACTGGCGTTCATCTCATTATTCCACATATAAGCATTGGTTCTCTAACCATACTTCTAGGATAACTCAATCCGCAAAGCATCTTCCCATGAGGGATTTCACCCTAAGGGGGCCACTTTGGAGCTCATCCATTTCTACTTATTATCAAACATGACAAGAAAATAACAAGTCATCTTTACATAAAACAATCTTGGGTCCATTACCCAACCTTTGTGCTACAGGGATTTCTTCAAGGGTTGACATCAATGACAACCAACCTTAATCAACAGATCTACATATTGATCCTAGAAAGATAGTGGGATAGAATTTTATGGTTCTCCTAGAAACAAGCAATCAGATTCATACTTATACCAATAATTGGTGGAATTGCATACCTTTTTCTAAAGGTTGTCCCTGTGTATCCTTGGATGGTGTAGTCATGTAGATCTAGCTCCAAGCTCCTTCAACCTTCTACTTGCACACAAGTGACAAAACAACGCCTTCTTACTATTCCTCTTAGCATTAGAATCCTATATCTAGATTGGATCTAACCTAATCTATGAAAGAATAATTCAGGTCTGAACATTTATTATTGGGACACAAACATTTATGGGGAAAACCAATGATCTATTGAATAATAAGAGAGAAATACATCAAAGTAATTACATCTTGGTGTAGATGCATTCCTCCTTGCTCCTCCTCATCTCTCCAACCAAGCTAGGAAACTGACTGCAACTGATGTAGAATGGATAAGATCTTCTATACTTGTACAACAAAAATCTACAAATGATTCTTCCTCCCCATGCTCAATACTAACCTTCCTTTTATTGATTCTAGAAAGAGGCTTGGGAGAGCTTGTGTATCTTTTAGATACCAATGGAGACTTGAATTCTATGAGTTCCAAGTCTCATGCCATGAAGAACCAACTCATCCCTCTCTTACTTCTTCTAAATTCCATGAATCTAGAAGATTACATAGGGTATTTCTTGTTGTAGACTGATGTCAAGCTACATGTTGCTTATTTTACCATGTATGACCAATGACGCCCTTCAAAAAATGTCTAAAACTTGAGCAAGAAAGTGTGTCTCAATTATCATATTTTTCTCTGTTCCTTTTGACAATGTAGGGTTGAAATTAAGTCTATAACATATTATCCCTAATGTGTGAGGTCAATAAAGAAATGGATGGACGAAACACATTATAATAAACTATCACCAATGTGAAGCAGCACGAGGGGAGAGAAAAGAGGTTCAGAGGTTAAAGAGTACCTGCAATAAAACACCAAGGATACAAACATGTATAGACCATCCCCAAGGTAGACATACCTAGACTATGAAGATTATCAAAGCATGGCCGCCAAAACAATACATTGCGGATCCGTGAAATGAAATGCAAGACCTTGGCCACGAAATAATACATGGTGGATCCATGTCATCAATGAGATCATAGCCATGAGAAAATACAATGTGGATCTATGTCACAATATATACATTAGGAAGACAACATGCACTAAGGAGACTTCCCATGAGATCTTCAAAGTACTCATATACAAGTGATATACTCCATCACAACTTGGGAGGGGTGTTGTGAAGGAAGGATATGGCCTTGAACCCAAGGTCTTCATCTCAAACCTTGATGGTATGCATATAAAACATGAGAATAGAGGAGATGATGTCGAGCATGGTAGAAATAATATTATTATTGGTCATTGAGGTATACCTTTAACATACACAAGGGAGCCCATGAATGATGAAAATGGGCCCCAAGGTACCTAGTACAATACTGCGAGTGTGAATAAAGGATCTAATGTTAGACACTTATAGAACCAACCAATAAGGAGTCAATTATGGAAACTCGTTGTTAATTGTGAGGAGGCATACCACTGAGGACCATAAGCTCCAAGATACTAAATGGTTTCTAGGTCCCTATCCTAGATAGTTTGTTGAAGTCAATAGGAATAGATCTGTCGAAGGAGGGCCTTGATTTATCCCCCATCAATCAACATGAAACATACATTGAGAGATGATGTGAAGAGATAGAATCACTAAGTATAACTGGCACATGGATGGCTGACTGAGAAGGTAAAAAAAAACCAGATGGTTGAATCAGTCCTAAACTCCCCTTGAATATATAGCATGAAAATGTGATGACCTGGAAGCAAGACTCAAGAGATAGATGAATATAGTGCAACAAAGCAAGAGGCATTGTAGTAGTCTCCATGGTGACTAAAAGAGTAACAAGTTGGAGGAGTACGTGTGATTCATATTACTTGGATGGATCCTAGTAAAGTTATAACCCAATTGTAAGATGGTGACTTAAGGTGCCATGTTCAAGTGTTACTTGAATGACACTGCCATTTCAGGAATAGATCAATGGTAAAAATCCCCCACTCATTTTTTAATTTTTTTGGTGTTTTGGTGTCTCCTTCATGTTTTAACGAGTGTGAAAGAGAGATAAAAGTGTGCTCAATAGTGTGTTTTTAATTCAGTTTTAAAGAGCTTGAAAAAGAGTTAAAATTTTACTCGTGAAGTGTCTTTTTCATGTATTTTTATGACTCTGAAAAAGAGGTAAAACTTTACTCATAGGGGTGTCTTTTTCGTGTCTTTTTACAAGTTCAAAAAAGAGGTAAAATTTTACTTGAAATGTCATATTTTTAATGGTTTAAGGAGCATGAAAAAGAGTCAAAATTAATCTCATTCAGTGCCTTTTTCATAGTTGAACAAGCATGAAAAGGGGTAAAAGTTAGCTTGTCTTGAGAGAACAAGTGGATTAACATCATGATTTTATGTTCCAAGTGCATGGAGCTGACCTAAGAAATCATGAATGCCAACTAGTACTGGAAAGTGATGTACACTCTTAGAAGTGGTTCTCTCCATGGGTAGATGGATGCAAAATAAAGACCAAATAATGCAAGAGGCGGATGGTCAAAGGATACTACAGGAACAATAAGCGGGATCTAGGAAAACATCGGCGCAACGATGGGGTACATGATGTGAGAAAAAAATGCGTAAGAGACCATAAAGAAACATAAAATGTTAGGAACCCCCTCAAGATATGGATATAATATACATGAAGAATTAAAATGATTTTCAACGTCAACTCATGGTGGGACTACAAGAGAGTTCTCGGGCCTATGAGAAATCATGGTATAGGCACCAAATGGAAATTTAGCTTCTAACTAGGGTTCCCATAGATGGTAAGAACTATGGTGCAACCTATGACATGAAAAAATGAAGTGGTTATGGTTGCAACCAAATTGGATTGAAATTAAGGCATTGTGATGGTAAATATGGATGGTTAATATTGTAAAATGGTATCATAGGAAAAAACATATCCATATATGCTAGTTCAGGGAGTATGTACATCAATTTCAGTGGAAGTCACCATATCTATAAACAAAAGTCCCCGTAATCCTGTCAACACATATAAACTAGATTCTAGGGTCAATTTTAGTAAAAAAAATGGCATAAAATGGAAAAATAAGCTCCAAAAAGGAAAATGAATTGAAGTCATGTACTTGGTATCAGTGTGAAAATGGATTTTTATCACCCAAAGAGTTATAAAAGAAACTTACTATGGTAAAAATATCATTTCACATTTACAAAGAGGTGTGAGTGGTGAATTTGTGCAGAAACCCTCCTCCAAGCTTGGACTTTAAGAGCTCATTGTGGGAGATCTGACCGACCAAATTGCAAACTGTCGGATCCAGGTAAGATTCAACAAACCAATGCTCAACTTCATTGGTATTTTTCTTTTTTTATTTTCTAGCTAAAAATGGAAGGAAATGGATCGATCGCCTCTCCCCCCCCACACTGTCTCATATTTCAAGCCTCCCAATGATCAACACATTTCTCATTGCATGTGTGTCATCCAACAATATAGTCTCTTTTTTTTCACATGGAAATAAGAGACAAGGTCACTCATTTCCTGTGTGGAAACCAACGACAACTACTAGGTGCTAGGGACTGTGGGGGTAAGAGGGCTACGCTGAAGGATGCGACCAACATTGTGAAAATATCTACTGATGATAAGGTGAACCCGATTTTTGCAGGAGATCGAAATAATAATAGAATCTAAGGAGATCTCTCATTAGTTTGATGATTTTGCAGCTCAAGCATATTTCCCCATTCAAACTCCCCTCTGATACTGTGGGATATTGAAGCTCTTTCACTGTCCACTATTGCGTTCTCATGAGTATCTACTAGATAACTTGGTATGATATTGGGACCTAAAGCATGAGTGCTTCAATGTAGAGGGTACTATGTTGTACCTCAGGTGGAAGGATATTTACTTTTTCATACGGTTGTCCTAGAGAGGGGTTCCGTGGAGGGTAGAAGTAGTGTCGAGTGAAGATGAGCAATCAACAATAGACTACATAGAGCAATAGACGACAAGTAGAAAGATCCCTATCCGGGACATCGTCGACTACCCATTGAAGACCTTCCTCTTTAGTATAACCTAAGTGGCAGGATCAACAACACCTCACTTGGCTACGATGGAAAAAACATGCAGGTGGTTCTTATGTGCTTGGAACCAATGATATTGAATTGGTGTGAGGGGTTGTTGGCCAACATGAAATTTCAACTAACTTAGTGCAAGAATGGGCACCAGAAGCAATTTTGGCATGGCTCCATTTGGGTGACCTTTTTCTTAGAAAGTGTGCCTATATTGAGACCTAGAGTAGTGATGGGAAACCCAGTTCTGCAAGATCCAAGGATCATGCTATGGGAACTACACATCAACAGATCACTCGGGGGAAGGACGAAGGTCCACTACAGGATCAATTTCACATCATGGTGGTGTTGGAACATAGTAGCAATAAAATACTTTCCATATGTGGGTACGGACTTAGGCAGGTTTTGAAGCTTCTACTCCATCTAGCAGAGGCATAGGGACATCTCAGTCAGTGTGTTTTTGAATTTTTTTGGATTTTTTAAATATGTAATTTTTTTTTTGTGGTGAAATATAACTAACACAAGCATGTTTTATAACATAGATTTAGGACAAGAATATCCATAACGATGGGTCCAATCCCATCACCAAAGAAATGATGAGGATTCGTCAGAGGAAGTGGGGGGGGGGGATGACAGTGGGGAGCTTAGTAAGGTGCAGAGGAACCCGGAGGGGATGATTATGAGAGTCCCCTCTGTGTTGATGAACGATATGCCGCCACATATACAATGACACACAATAGGAGTACCCCACCCCTTTTTTTGACTTATCCTTTAAGTGGCTCGAGCGTTGTTGTGTTACCATGACACTCATGACCAAGATGACTAGATAACAGTCTCTCCATTTTGTATTAGACTCGATATTTAGCTGGTCAACACATTTTGTATTAGGAGGCTAGTAGAGACCCATTTTTGTATATGGAACCTACATTTGAAGGATTACACAGTTTTTATGACATACATACATACATGCATACATACATACATGCACACACACACACACACACACACACACACACACACACACACACACACACACACACACACACACACACACACACATATTCTTATTTCAGATACTATGTATGGTGTTCTAAGGATGTGATTGAAAACCCATGTTTTATGACATGCATGCTAAATAATGTAATTGTTGTGACAAATTCATTCTATAACATAATTATCCAATGAATCATCCAATGCATTATATCCTTGTAGAACATGATGTTGGGTAGTACATGTTATTTTCATTGTATGTATGTGGGGCAGGTGCGTCAAATTCGACGACTACATCTGATGATCCCTCCCTAGTAGTGGTGTATGTGTGCATCGGGTGCTACCTGAGGTGAGGTCCCATGTGGGGCTAGGATTAGGCCCCTCTGGCTACACAAAGAATTCAACTCTAGGGAAGTGCCCCAAATTTGTTTTTGGCGTTTTTTTCAATTTTAGTGTTTTTCGCTATTTTTAGTGGATTTCTAAATTAATCCCAAATTAAGGGATTAGGGTTTTGATAGTTGTAAAATACCTAAAATATTGTATATATTCTATTGCAAGTGGTGAAATTAAGACAATGAAAAGTTGAGAGGTGTGACACTAAGGAAGGTTGGTTTTCTCTCGGTTAAGGGTTTTTAACGTAAATATTATGTACTTTGTATATGAGCCATTGATTAATTTTTTTTTTCTTAAGAATCTGTATGGATTGATTTACTTCACATGTTTAAAACTTACAAGAAGTATCAAATCACATTTTTGGCTTCATGGGGATTCTTTTTTTGTTGAGGGTTTGGATCGGTCTTGATAGATCAAGTTTATCTTGGGTCTATGATAAACCTAGGTTAATTGGGATCTTTGCAGTGGTGATTCATGTGTTGAAAAAGAATGGGGAGAAGTTCTAGAATCGTTATTGAGAAGTTTAATGGTCAAAACTTTGAGCCATGGAATCTCAATATGGAGGAACTTCTTGTAGATAAATAAAATTGGATGACTATGGATTCTGGTACAAAACCTACTAGTACACAACCTATTGGTACACAATCTACTATTACACAAACTACTAGTACCCAATCTACTCGCATGTCGAAAAAATATTGGGAGAAGTTGGATAGAAGAGGAAGGAGTACAATTCGACTCTTCCTGGAAGATTTAGTGTTATTGAATGTGTTGGGAGAATCTACAACTAAAGAACTATGGTAAAATTTGGGGAATTTCTATCAATCAAAGTCCTTGGTAAAGGAGTTGTTTCTTCAAAATAAGTTGTATCATATTATGATGGAAGATGGAGATTGTATGATAGAGCATATAAATGTCTTGAATACTTTGGTAATTCAACTTTTCTATGTCACTAGTGCATTTGGGTCAAATTCTGACGGTGCATTCGACGTAATTGCCACTTTATATTGTCAAAAGAACGACAAACATCAGACCCCCTCAAACGTCGTTTCAAAGGACGTCGCTTTTCCGACGAAAGAGTTTTTGTTTATATTGTGACATTCTATGATGCCACGTGTCATCATGAATTTGATTGTTCAACCCCCATGTAGATGTCATAAGACCAACGTCTAGTTCATGGAAATACTGACATCTTGGATGCGGCAAGAGAGATGTCCTGAAGCTGGCAAGAGAGATGTTTTAAATGTGGCAAGAGAAATGTTTCAAAGGTGGCAAGAGAGATGTCGTGAAGGTGGAAAAAGGGATGTTCTAGAGGTAGAAAGAGAGACGTTTTGAAGGTGGAAAGAGGGACGTCTTGGAGGTGGCAAGAGAGAGGTTTTTAAGGTGGCAAGAGAGACGTTTCAAAGGTGGCAAGAGAGACATTGTGGAGGTGGCAAGACTGAAGGGATAAGGTATCAGATCCGATGTGGTTTCCATGGGAGAAACACTCTCAGATGTGGCAAGATGGACATCCGTGAGGTGGCAAGAGCGACGTCCTGGAGGTAACAGCTCTAACGTGGTTTCTATGGGAGTGACAATCTTGGAGGTGGAAAGAGAGATGTCTCGGATGTGGCAAGAGTGACATTAAGAGAGTCCAAGACGCCGCAATAGTGATGGTTTTGTAGGTATTTAAAAAAAAGTACAATATCAATATCAAGACCTATGAAGCAAACAAACAACTCCAGGCAAGGGACTAGTGACATACTAGAGGGTTTGAAGATGTTTAATTGTTGATTTCTACCTGGAGTAATTCTTCCTATAATTATGATCATACTCGTTGCTAATTTGAAGAGTGTGAGCCCCTCCGTTAATATGCCTGCATCCCTCTTCGAGCCATCATAGAAGATTAGTATGTCATCCACAAAGAGTAGATGGGTAATGGCCAACCCATTTGATGTTTTGATACCAGAGAAACGTCCTCCCACCTTTGCCTCTGTCAAAAAATGGCTTATTCTTTCTGCTACAAGTAGAAAGAGTAGGGGAGATAGTGGGCAACCTTGTCGAATTCCCCTCTTTGCTTGAAAAAATTCCATGGTTGAACCATTGAGTAAAATGGAAAAGGAGACCAAGTTTAAGCATGCCATTATCCAATTGACAAAATACAGTCCAAAGCTCAGATGTATCAGAGGCATTATGATGTATAACCAATTCGCCCTATCGAAGGCTTTGGATAGATCTAGTTGTATCACTTCTTCTCTCATCTTCTTTAGTTTGATGTTGTGCATACCTTCTTATGCTACTCCGATCGCCTCATGAATTTGTCTACCTTCAAGAAAGCCGAATGATTCCCCCGAGATGTGTTTTGAGAGGATTACTTCTAGTCTTCTACTGATAACCTTGGAGATAATCTTGTACAAACAATTGCAAAGGGATATAGGCCGAAAATATTCTGAGGAGGTCAGGTTGTCTGTCTTAGGTATCAGTGCTATGAAAGTAGCATTGATATGATTGTGTATATGACCCTTTACCCTTGATTCTTCGATTACCCGCAGTAGGTTAGGTCCCAGAACGTCAAAGCATCCCAAGTAGAATTCGATTGGCCACCAATCTGGGCCAGGGCTCTTCCATTTTTGGAATGTGTGTAGGAATTCTCTCAACTATTTTTCAGTAACCAGGCTCGTTAAGTGTCCAGCTGCATCCTCTTCAACAAATCTAGGGAAAAGCTGGGAAACCTTTATAATTTCTGCAATAGAGGAATCCTCCTGGGCTTTGTAAAGTGTCTTAAAATGATTAATTCCCAAGTCGGCTAATTCATTCTACTTGGTTATTGCCCCCCCCCTCTGATTCCGTAGGCTCCAAATGGTGTTGGCCATCTTGTGGCCTTTGGAAAAGGCCTGAAAGTATTTTGTGTTTTCATCTTCACAAGTTAGCCACAAGGCCTGACTCTTTAGCCTCCATTGTGCTTCTCTTTCTTCCAGGATGACCCTGCAGTGTTTTTCGAAGCCATATAAGAGGTCTTTTGTTTCCTAGTTATGATAGCCCCAGCTAGTCCCATCTTGTAGTTCTATTAGTTTCAATTCAATATCCCGTAGATTTTGTTCATCCTTTTGTTGTTTTATTTTGGCCCACTTCTTAGTTTCTTGTTTGAGGCCTTTTAGGTTTTCAACAAAATGCACAGCTACTGGGGTCTGGGAGTGTTCTGGTATTTTCACCCATAAGTCCTTTACTAGTTTCAGAAAGGTTATATCTGTTAGCCATCCCTCTAAGAATTTGAAGGGGCTATTCTGCCTTCTAGAGGAGGTCCCAAATTCGAACAATATTGGATGATGGTCTGATTCTCCCCCAAAAGTTACCCATTGTCGAACTAGAGTGGAAAAACCCCCCGAGCATCCTTGATCATCTATCGTTGTGAACATCCAACCCGGGAGTAAATATTCCAAGATCTTAACCACTGCTAAGTTGTCCCCTAGATTTTCCTACAGTAGAATGACATCTGGCAAGCACTGTTCAACCAATCTTCATAAGGATGATTTTTTATTGGGGTTCGCTAACCCTCGACAGTTGAAGGAGAGGATTTTCATGAGGTAACTCCATCCTGGAGTGGCTTTTCTCTAAGCGCCCATTCAATCGAATATTGTCTGCCTGAAGCCAGATCAATTTTGGCACGATCTTGTGCCAGATATAAATGTGAATTGCGATCCCTACATTTTCCCATCGATTGTGTCTCAAGTAGTGACCCCAGTCCCCTTCCTGAGGTCATGGGAGAACCACTCTCCAAGGGATCCTCTTTAATCATCGATATGCTCCTAAGGTGGTAACACACTCTGTTATCTTCAGAAGAGGAGTCAATAGAGGTCGAGGGAGTGTTGAGGGTAAAAGGGAGATTAGTAGGAAGGAAATTTTCTAGGGAGGTAGGGGAGGGGATGATAGTTGTAGAGGGAGGGGTGTTTATATCTGGTGTATAAGGTAGTTCAGTATAGGTCAAGATCTCAGTCAACGAAGTAGATTCTAACTCCCCCAAGTTTAAGGAGGGTGTGACCAGCAAAGGTGTGAATATCAATGAGGAGGAGGAGAAGGGGCAGTGTAGGGAGGCTAGACTAGCACATGATAGAGACTCAGAAAAAACAAGTGGGGAGAAAGACTCCAAAGTAGTATGAGAAGCAACTAAGATTGACATACCCTTTAATTCATGTTTTCATTAGAGGAGATGATATAGGGAAGGTGAGGAGAGAGGACTGGTAGCCGAAGGCACTTCTTGCCCCGAACCCTGATGGCACCCTCTATCTAAACCCTGACCCACCAATCAATTATCTCCAGTGTTCTGCAGAACCTATCTTTTGAAGTCCCCTACGCCCTGTTGTGGTTCCACTTCTTTCACGGAGGAGAGATGGAGGAGCTTGTCCCTCTTGTCATTCGGTCTTTTCCCTTGATGGATATTGGACATTTTTCCACTCCGTGCCCATAGACATGGCATATATGACACCTAAATGGGATTCCCTCGTAGTCCAGGGTTTGTAAAAAATCCCCAGTGGCCAATTCTATGAGAATCTCCTGATATAAACCCTTCCATAGATTGATTGGGACCAGTATGTGAGACACTGTCATAATACCAATGACTTCAAAAGACATATCCGCCTCAAGTTAACTGCCCAGAAGATTTCCAATTGCCGCAAAATGATGTGTATTCTAGTATTGCATCAGGAGGCCCAAGAGTCTAACCCAAATGGTTTCCTCATCGACTCGCTCACGCTTCGCATCAAAGGTGGGTGTCCAACGTTTGAGGAGGGTCAGGGTAGCTACGATGATCAAAAACTTCTTAAGAACCCATTCTACATCAGTCGTGGAAGATAAAACAAAAGTGAACCACCCTCTGGTAAGTAGTCTGATATGGGGAATCTTGGAGATCTCTGGTAGCCAGTAGTTATGTACCCAACTTTTGAGATAAGCCATGCCCAGTTTTTTCCCTCTGACCCTACCCACCACTGCTCTTTTAGATAGATCCAAAACCCTTTCCATTGCTACGTCCTCCCCAAAGACAAGTCTCCCAGCACCATTTCTTTCCCTGACACACCTGATAGCTTTAACCGGCCACCCTTCTGAGCTATGTTGGGTGTTGTTTGAATGGTCCCTCCTTTGTGTAGTAGGAGTGTGCTTCTTGTTTTCCAAGGATATGTCTGGAGGAGAAGAAGAGTTGGATAATCCATGAACAAGCCTGGAATATGGCAACATAATCAATTTCATCAGAGGTTTATCCACCTCCTACACCCACACAACAGCTAACAAAAACATGGAAGGGACCTGGCATAGGCTGAGATGATCTAAAACTAAAGGAATCCAATCACTGCCACAAAGGAGGCTGCAATATTAGTTACAAGGAGGCCACAAATACTAAACCAAGTAGGTCACAGACCAAGAGAGCAGTCCGTCACTTTCTTTAGGAGGAATGAATGAGTGTGTGTAAAAGTGAACGGGGAGGGGTGCATACTTATACTTTGAGGCAAGGGTTAGGGTAAAAAGAAATATAATTAAAATATAATTAAAATATGGGAAAAGAATAAATTCATATAGTTGTTTCTCATCTATATTAAATGGAGAGTCTACATAGATAGTTGCATATATACACTACTTTGACAAGGACTAGTTTGGCATAAAGAAAATTTTGTTTAGACATGATCTCATCATCTTTATGTAAGCACAACCCCATCAAATTTGAGGATCCAAAAAATGCGATTTAGATTTGGATTAAGAAAGGAAATACTGTATACATTGATTCAAATTCATCATAGGGTCAATCAAAAACAATTTTTCTAATGATAATAGATGTAAGTTTTTCATAATGGATAACTATTAGATCGCCATAGTTATTCAAACATTTTCTACCCAGTACATTAAAAAAAATATTTATTTACACTTGAAACTGAGAACAAGACGAGATATTGACACTCACTGCCAATTAATAACACTATCTTTAAGCAGTATTGTCCTTAACTCAATCAACACTGTACCAAAGGGGCATAAATAATCAAATCAAGTCAAGCAGTGAAAAAATAAAATGTTTCTTGACTGAACAATGTGATACCTTTGCAAAAGTGCTTTCCCTATATAGTTGTCTCAGCCAAGTCATCCTCACTAACAAGTATGTTATACCAAGTATGACATATCTAAACATTTCAAACAACACCTGAAGCACATAGGATGTGCCATTCTTGCACCTGCTAGGCTTTTCTTTGCAACAAGGGAATGGATGCAGTACTGCCTTTGGTCAACTATTTTCATCTACAAAGTTGTGGCAAACTTATCAATCAATGCTGCCATGCATTCATCATAGATAGGGACTTCCATTTGAAAATGACATGCCTCAGGTACAAATATGTGTTCCAACATGCCCAATTGCCATATTCAGCTTAATTTCTAGTTGTTTTACACTGGTGAAACCATCACAAAAGGCTTTGGTTTTGGACACTGCAAAATAGCTTTGTGGTGCCTCCCAAAGAGTGTTGATGCAGCCACACCAAAAGGATATCCTAAACTAACATATCCCATAGTTTGTGGAACTTTGTCAACAACAAAACCAACAATAGGGCCACCTGCAAAAGAAATATGTCCCTCAAAATATGCACAGAAATGACAAAAACAATTATGAAAGTTTAATCTCTGTACAATATTTAGCACTTAAGGCACACATCAAATTCAAAAAATGCATTACCACATTTCATCAAAGGTATAAATAGATCCAAAATGAAACTGAAGGTATAGAAATCTTTGATGAGCCCATAAGTTGATAAATATGGTCCCAAATCTTACCAAGGGCCAGTAAATGATTGTGGGTGGAAAGAAAATCAGTTTGCATGTGATGCACATCTTATGAGAAAGAATATGTCTTCCACTTCTCTGTAATCATATAACATTATGAAAAAAATTAAAATGGAAAAACTTATAGTTTTTGGACACTCATAGCTACAGTAAACAAAAGATGCCCTTAGTGATGGTTTAAGAAAGTGATGTTCTATTTGGAAATCTCTTGTTTATAGCTCATCCAAACTAAAATGATGATCTTTCATAAAATTAGTGTATGTTGTAGGTCTATTTGTTGTACCTCTCACATCTTAATATGCTCGATATTGGTTCCTTGGATGGATGGAATTTTTAGAGAGACAAGAATAGACAGGTTGATGAGAGATTAAAGATTACAATGTTTATAAATTAGGAAGAAGATGTCAAGAAACATTTGTGCCTACATGTTTAAAGAAGTATGCCTATTGCCTATGTATCAATCACTGACAAGTATGAATTATTCAGCTTATGAGGACAAACATTGGGGAAATCACCATTGAGAATCTCATATGGTATTTTTTTTTCTGTTTCTATTCATTTTTTTCTTTAAGTAGTTAAGCGTCTAGTGATTTGTATATGAAATACGGTATTGGTACAAAATACTAAATAGAGTTGTTCAAATTTCAACCATGATTCCTATGGTGTGTTAAGGGAATGAGTATGGAATTTCATATCTTCAAAGATCGACATGCCAATAAGACAAGTGTATTGCCTCATCATTACAATTTAACCATTTGCACATTTTCTCATTAGCCAATCATATGATATCTATCCTAAGAGTGATTTTATACAAACCTTTACTCCTGAGTAGATCCACTATATATGATTTCTAGGAATAATAGTTTGTGTTGGTTAACCAAACCTCATGAGTATCCATTTTTCAAAATCAGAAAAATAAGAAGGTTAAATTAACTAAAATAACTTGACTACCATTGCATAGATGAAAAAATAGATAAAAAAATGATATTCAACTGAGTCTATATGAGAAAGATATACCCCTGGAAAGATGTAAAAATGAGGATAATCCATGCCCATTTGTTAAAATAAAATTTCACTATGTTAGACTACAAAATAAATAAAAATCAACTATGCCACTATGCAGAGGACTGGAAAATACACATTTAAAAAAATGGCTTTGGAAACCAAGTATCTACAGTGAATTTATTTGACTTTGAAAATTGCCTCCAAATTGTAAAGGTGTATCCTTGGAGGGGGGGTCTAGAGTGCCATGTGGAAATCCTAGACTGGATAGATAACTATGATGTTCATTATGAAAAGACTGCTCACTTGATTTCTTAGCTTACGGAGATGACATGCCAGTCCACATGGTGAGTGTTGACATGGAAATCTACATGCTGGGCATGACATGGTAGTCCTTGCATGGTGACTTGGTAGTCCACATGGAGGGTCATAATGGGTGTTGATGTGGAGAAGGCCATGTAGGGGAGTTTTAAAGGAGGTTGTGCTAAAGGAATGGGCGGTTTCCACATGGAAGGGGCATGACCAAGTGCAAGGGGAGAGGTTAGGGTATGAGATGGAATTGACTAATATGAGGGTGAAGTAAAGGTGTGGATGATGTGGTGTACAAGGGAGGAGTGTAGGGTTAAAGGGTGGCCAATGGTATAGTTCATGCGGAAGTAGAAAATTTCATGGGAAGATGTGTTAGGGTAGGTTGGTGGTAGGAATGTTGGGTTCCCTACAGGTGCAAAAATAGGTGAGTGGTGGATCCATTGAATGACCAACGAAAATGTGGTAGTTGGTTATGTGTAGTGGTCAATGACATAGAGAAGGAACTAGAAAAAGATAAGCATTGGTAGTAATAGGCAAGGCATGACTGTCAATGCATGTGGGGTAGTGAAAAAGGTCATGCCATTGGAAAAAAAGTTGTTGTGGAAAGGTACTAAATAGGGAGAGTAGATCCCCCCCTTACAATATTTGGTGTCTAGCCAGCTTTTGTGTCCAACAAGTATTCTTTTCTTGCACTTATATAGAAGAAAATGAACGTATTAACTACTCACATGATTTGCATTAACAAGTTCATGACAGGAAGTAAGTGGCCTACTTTGTATACCTATCTCATGGCATATGTTGAGTCTTGATGAGTTGCATAGTTTTCTGTTTCATTTTGTTGTTTTAGTTCTATAGAGAAGTTTGTTTTTACATATTTCAGACTTGTGCCGTGTGACTTATTAGATCTGATTATCATGAACTATGGTAATTAAAAATCTTTGGCAGCAATACAATTGGTGCTAAATGACACTATCTGATTAAACATCACAAGAAACTGTATGCCAGCCTATCTTCTTATTTTGGTTAACTTTTTGTTTTGGTATGATTGTGAAAATCAACTAAGGTTTATTTAGCTATCATAGTTGTTTCCTAGAAATGTACTTATCTGCTCATAGAAAAGTTTAGCAAGAAAATAATTGTATCTATACTATCTACGGAGGATATATGATCATTGATGCACCTTATTCAATTGAGTTACAATCTCATTGGTGTTCTCTTAATTGGGTTGTTTGCATGTAACTAAATAAGATATCTTTATCAAACTTGGTATGCTTGTATGTGTTAAAGGGAAATCATCTCGACATTGATGCCAAGAATAGAACAATCCATTAGTGAGATTCTAAAACTATAGCATTAGCTTCTGCACTTCGAGAGACTTTAACATGACTATTTCTTTCAGCATAAGTGTGACAATCATGAAGGAGGCTCTTAGTATGGCCCTCATATTCTTGACCAAGTTAACTATCATTCTGTTTTTCAGATCCTCAAGAATTCTTCAGCACAATGTTGTAGTAGGAAAACTTAATATGGGAAGTCTTGCATGTTATAATGTTCTTTATGTTGAATCCAACAACTGAACTGTTCTTAATTTGCACATTTGTTTGGTCACAAGTTACAGCTAGTAAAAGAAGCTGAGTTTGTGAACAAAGTATCAAGGGTCAATTTTATCAATCTATTTTGACACCTGTATAGAATTCAAATGTTGAGGAGGCAAACCAACCTGTATCAATAAATAAATCATTTTAATCTGAGCAAGTCAATCTTTCCCTTGAAGATTGATTTATAATATATATGACCTCTTGATTCTTATTATTTTTTTTACTCTTAGCTAGACTTCAAGTGAGATTTTACATTTACAACCTATTCTCATCTAGTTTGCACACAGGTGGGAGTCACATATATCTGGGTACAAACATAAACCTATATATTTTGAGGGGTAACAATGTGTATTTATTTTTCTTTCTTTTGCATATGAACATAATTCCACTCACATCCGATTAACATACTCGAAAATCCAATGAATCCACAACCCCTAGGCCATCCAAAGATCAACTTGTAAACCTGCCTTTGTTATGAAAATCACAAGAGTAGTGAAAACATTCACTAGTGGAGACCTCATGAAAAATGAGGGGTAATAGGGTCATCTCTGTCATGAAGCTATACAATTTTTCATCTCTAGGTCATATATCTCCATTATATTGTCTTCTATGTGCATGACATCATCACTAATCATGTCATTCACTTCTACTCCCACTTCTGGCAAACCATTCACTAGGAACAGTTTCCTTCCATTACTTTGAATTTCATTGTTGGATACTTCTTCGGGCTCTGTGACATTGGGGTAAGCTATCCTTGTGATGCTCATCTGCAAAAGTCACAGCTTAACCAAATTCACATTGACGTGTGAGAATTTACATCCTTGTACTCATTCTTTTGGTTTTATCAATGACATATTTACATCCTCCTGTTCTCTTTTGCACAATGGGCATTGTACACTACTATACTCAATCCATTAGTTCTATCAATGAGACTTTTACACCTTTCCCTGAGAATGCGTAAGATATAACTCTTGGTGCACAATCAACAAACAAACTCTAGATACTGTGGAGAAAGCCAAAGTACTAATGGTGGTACGTGCTTGTATGAAAGGGAGAATGAACAAGACCTTCGGTGAAGCTATAGCTATTGTAAGAGAAGTAGGGTATTTTGGGGAGATATTAGGTCAAAATCATTGAAGGTCATGGTGAGATGCCTATTTTCATATGAGAAATATATACATGCTTTATTAAATGTGGTAAGCAACACAATATCCTTAGGTTGTTCTTCTTACATGTTGTATGTTCTAATTTTGCAGAAACCACCTATAGGCTATTAGAAATTATGCTTATACATCTAGGTGATTCATGCCATAGCTTGTGCTCATGTTCAAACTGTACACTTTTATGTAGTATCGTATGATAGATGTCGGGGAGTATTTTGTACCTTTGAAATGTCACATGCTTCAATTTTTCTATTATGATGGTATGATCAAATCGATAATCAGTGCATCGGACTTCTTGAAATTCATGCCATTGCATGTGAAAGAAGTTAGCATTTTACTAGCCTGTAATAGAAGCTAGAACCAACTAAATTAATAGTTAAGTACTTATTATGCAGTTTGGATTTTCAAATTAGACTGCTTGCTTCCTGAGGCTGGTTACACTTGGTTTGTGTGTATTTGAAGTAAGATGTCCTTATATAAACGACTGACATTTTGTGTACCTAATAACAAAGTTTGAGAAACTATATTTTACTGTTTCCCAATATTTGTCTGCTGGTTTCTTGCAATCATTCTAAGCAATGTTCTCTGCATGATGAGCATTGAGAACTCATGTAGTAGTAACTTTTGGGATGTATGATGTCAAATTCCAGCTTTGTTTATAAGAAAATTGATAAGATAATTGTCAGTGCTTCTCTAATTTAAAGTCACAGCTTAACCAAACATCAAATTGACGTGTGAGATTCCTTTGTTCGTGAGACAACTAAACCCTCTAGGAAACAATTTAATTGCTTAGTATACAAAGATGTACATATCCTACCCCTCTGAATTCAAACTGAACACTTGTATGTGAAAGATGAATGGTGGACATGTGAGATTCCTTTGTTTGTGAGACAACTAAACCCTCCAGGCAACAATTTAACTGCTTAGTATACAGAGATGTACATATCCTATCCCTCCGAATTCAAACCAAACACTTGTATGTGAAAGATGAATGGTGAATTGTATGGATGTGGATATTCTTGGATCAGTCTAGATGACCATGATGTTACATTTTATGGGTTGTTGGCTGTGGTGCAACATGTCAAGCATAGATAGGAGAATATCCTCAATTTTACGAGGAGATGAACAAGGAAGTAGGACTAAAAAATTTGAGGGACAATACAAGGAATCAAACAACAAACAAAGAAATAAAATTAAGCAAATTTTCTTCTATGGGAATAGAAAGAGAGATTCATTTCAATTAATCACCACAAATTCATTTTTGTGTCATTTGAGAAGCTAATCAACACCTCTTCCCCCACGAGTTCAGTTAATTTTTTTTCTGTTAATATATTAAGGACTCCAATTGAAATGTAAAAGTACAATGATTTTGGTATTGGTAAAAATCATATCAAACTACTTAAAGCACAAGTAAAACAATCCACAACATGTAGCTCTTGATGCAGGAATGCCACTAAACTTTACACAAACTCATCAATCCCCTATCCCCTCTTTGATAAAGAAAGAAAAACATACCAGAAAGTAGGTTGCATTCATGATCTCACTGGCATTCTGACTTGAGTATGACAATCCATCAAAGTGAATAATCATTATAAGAGAGATAATAAGTTACCTCTCACAAAGAAAAAAAATTAAATGTATGACCATTTTAAGCTTCACAAAATGTCCACATAATGACCCTCTTTATTGAATCACATACTTTATCTCCATTCATGTTCACTTATTGAGCATACAAACACGTACCTTGGCATATTATTTCAAGTTCTACTTAACGTGCTTTACAATCAAGGGTGTGTCAGTAAACAATACCACTCAAGGTCTCACATTATTATGTGGAAGTTCATTAAGGACTTTTTGAATACAGCTAGATGCTGCATGTATTGTTCTTCTAGGCCTGGCATCAAAAGTATCCTTGCATTTAGATATTGTCAATCAAACATAAAATCAGAGTTCATTCATTCTTTTTAGCATGCAATTGCATAACACTACAAAACCCTATTGCCCCATATCACACTGTAGAAGTCCTCTGCATCTTTTTTCATTGAAAAATTAACCCTACCCATTCTTATTATGGAAAATATTGATCCAAAGAAAACCATTTCACCATGATCACCAACAATTTCTACATGAATGCATGTAGGAGATTGCAAAAACTTTTAACAACTATTCATAGAATTCAAATTGTCGTGATAGAAAAGGGGTCTTTCTTCAAGTATTGATCAAGCTAATGTGAATTTTTGGATTCTTCTTTATTTCTCTCATAGAAGAGAGGAATTTCTATGAAGTCGTTCAAATTAAAGGCTATTAAAACCTTTGACATATTTTAAATGATTATTACATGGAAGTGGAACTATTCGAACGTATAACATTATTCATTAGTTGAAGATTGAAGGTGAAAAGTACATAATTCAACTCTGATGGTGTGGAAAAATCTCCCCAAAACCAATGAGGCCAGCCAACATTGGAACTCGAGGAACATATATGCAGAGTTGCTAATAAGCCTCTAGTATACAAAGAATGTGTCCTCCTCATGGAACCAACAATAAGTCTTCATCATTGAAGCTAGGGGGCTTTTCTTTTGCCACTCTTTTTAGTCATGATCTATGTTATCAATTGTTATTGGATTAAATGTAGTCAACATTGTTGAATGACATTTGGACATTATTTCCAACATGAAGTACAAATGAGTGCCATAAAGCCTCTCCTTGAAACGTACAGTGAATAATTATTACCAAGAAGGCATTCGGTTCAACAAAATCAGTCAAATAAAAGGCGACCATCGGTTCACCAAAATCAGTCAAATACAATGAGATTACAACCTGTAAAAAAAACAATTAACTTGTTCAAACATTGATTCAATGTGTTCGAGTGATAAACATATGAACAAACTTTAAGGAGTAATGGTTTCATAAAAACATAGGATGGATAATTTTCTTCTGAGGATTCTTGGATTCTAGTAACGAATGTGGATCAACAAGAAACTATGTAGCTATTTATGTTAACAGGGTAGCTGGTTAGGTTTTCCAAATTAGGGGTACTGTTTACCCTTGTTACAATTTACCCAACAGGATAGCTGGTTAGGGGATCCAAATTAGGGGTACTGTTTACCCTTGCTACAATTCACCCAACAGGTTTAGGCGGTGTAATTGACATTACCACCAAAGAAAGAGAACTGTTGAGGATGGAGATATAAAAAAAAATATTGACTTTAATAGAAGTCATCTCCAAGTTTTTCAATAATGTAATGGCCATGAACTTCTTTACAACTTCTCTAACTCAAACAAGGAAAAGGAACTTGGCCAAACTTAAACCAATTGTAGAGACCTG
>JASDQU011440934.1:39330-57143 GCA_032191745.1 Picea mariana | reverse complement strand
AATGCCCATTGCTACAAGGAATACAACATATGGATTTGTAAGACAAAGAAGATGCTTAGGAGCTTATTTTTCTCTTAGATTTTATTTATCAAAAGAACCACCTCCATCATTTATTAGACTTACAATCTGTGCTTCACACAACTTCTTAATTGTTTTTATGCTTCTTCGAACTTAGAGGGATCATTACAAGCTAATGTGCTCAAAATGCACAATTCCCTTGTGGGGATTTTTGAAACCTCTCATTCAAGCACCTTTCTTACTGCTTCTTATAGAACATTCCATACCTTACTACTTTTTCCCTTGTTTAAGCCTCTTGATTGTAGTTTGATTGCCATGTTCTATGGAAGAGTATGTGTTTGACAAGAGAATTCGATAACCACACTCTATCTTCTTATCTTGGTGAGATGGTAATAAAATATTTTTCTATATTATGTTCATAAAAATTTGTGATTTAAAGCACACAAGAATTATGTGGATGACTTAAGTTGTTTATTTGCTTGACAAACTCGGAGGCTATTTCAAAAAAATAGTGTCAACCAAAATTACCAACTATTGCATTGTGATTTATAGTAGATGTTCCCTGACAAAAAAATTGCATCTTTGAAACTCATGTCTACCAAAGCTCTAGAAATGGCTAGAATAACCATTTTTGTGGTAAATAGTTTCCAAGTTATCACAATCAATTTTAACATTATAACCCATCATGATTTCATTTCCTAAGAACTTTATTTTGACTCACGCTTATTACAAAAATATACTAATGACTCTCTCTTTCTCAAAATCCACTAGTGACTATCAATTTCACATCTACTCATAAATTCCATCTCCATAGAATATTCCATCCATGGCCTTGCCTTCTGGTACAAATAAATTTACTTACCACCTGTTGTATCTTGCCATTAGGGCTCACATAAGTGAAAAAGTAGTATAGGTACTACAAATTATCCAATCATTCACTTTCAAGTGCAAATTCATCTTGTGGACACCAAATATCAAGACCTTTTAACTTTCCATGTAATCATAAACAAGAATAGTGTGCATCCAAGGGAAACATGACAAAAACCTCCCATCAAATTTACTCATATTTAGTCCTTCTTTTGGTGTGCATGAAACAATATCACCATTCCAAAGTTAAATGAATGTTGTACATTTAACTAGGGGGCAAAGAAGAAGTGGAAAGACAAGCACATGCATATTATTAATCACATTGTAGACACATCACAAACAACATTTTTCCAACAAAGTTTTATAGAGCGAGCTAATTCATATGTAGTCCAGCAAATAACATGCCTCATTTTTTCTGAATCCCAAGCAAACATCTACTTATTCTTTCCTAAATACCTCCATTTTATGCAGTCCAACAAATAACATGCATCATTTTTTCTGGATCGCAAGCAAACATCTACTTATTCTTTCCTAAATACCTCCATTTTTGTTTTAAATACCAACGTTCATTACTCAAATCCCAAATTTGAATGGAGTACTCTTCATATCTCACCAATGCAACTAACTACTACAACCGTTAGACATCTCAATTTTGGCTCTAATGGATTCATATATGTCAAATAAACCTCTGTACAAACATGACCCTATGTTGAGACACAGCTTCAAACACATGACTTAGTTATTGTCCACCTCATATGCCACTTTGTTCAAATTAAAAAAAAAATCTAAAATTGTTATGGTAATTTATTTGGGGTCAATAGATACATCTCCAAAGAAACTGAAATACAAAAAAGCATGACTCAAAATTGAAGAAAAGAAAAGCATGAGAGGGATTTTTGGATTTTCAAGATTTTTTAGTGCACTGTGGTGGACCAATTATAAAAATTTCCCTCGGCTTTTGAATAGAGGGAAGCCTATGTCTATGTATTATCTATTCAACGACTGCCAAGGAAAGAGGGAAAGCTACATAAGTTTCACATTTACTTCTGCCTCCTCTGGTATGTCTCTGTGTGGTTGGGAGTTTTAGTCTAGTGTCTGAGTCCAATTTATGTCTGTGTCTGTGGTGTCCGTGCTTTGAAGTTAGTCATGTCATGCTTGTTTATGATAGAGAAGGATGCAATAGGAGTTTGATCATTCACAAATTAATTTAGCTAAGGGCGAAGGATGCCTGTTTATGATAGAGGAGGATGCAATAGGAGTTTGATCATTCACAAATTAATTTAGGGAAGGGCGGAGGACGCAATAGGAGTTTGATCATTCAAAATTAATTTAAGGAAAGGCGGTTGAGCTCCTGGACTGTCACTAGCTTATTTTAATCCCAGGTACATATTATTATTTATTTTGCCAGCTGTTCTTCTCTGTTTTCATAGGCGCCATACTTGCCATACTTTTGTTTTGTAAATTTATTTCAGAAAATTAAATCTATGTCTTATTTTTATTTATTTTTCTATTCTCACAGGCCCATATTTTTGTAAATTCATTTCTAAAATTTAAATCTATGTCTTAGGCCCATACTTTTGTAAATTCATTTTTAAAATTTAAATCTATGTCTTATTATTATTTATTTATTTTTCTTCTCTGTTGTCATAGGCTCTATGTAAATTCATTTTAGAAATTTGAATCTGTGTCTATCTCAAATGGCATGCACAATCTTTCTTTCATTCTTGTCAAAGTGATTCAGCTTAGAATTAAGGGTTTAGTTCAATTTTTAATGTTCTGTTGTTGTGATGGAAAAATCAGTGCTCTCTCTTAATAATAGCTGGGTACATCCATTTGGAAAGAAAGAAACCCTCGTCCTTTCATTTCGGCAATCCAGGTTCAGATTTACTTATGTTAATTCCATCAATCCCATAACCAACTTTCTTTTTGTTAATTACAACAATCCCATAACCAGCCTTGCAATCCAATAACTACTCTATCTCCTTGACATCATCCAAATCGTGCGATGGCTCAGGCTTCTTGATAGAATCCTTTCTTTATGTCTGTCTGTATACTTTGAAAGTTGGATTCGCAAATAGGTCATGTAGGCTGTCTAGATTTGGCATGTAGACTTTAAGTCCTGTTTCTAGTTAGCACCTTTTTCCATGCTTCACGTGGCCAATTCTTCGTTGAACTATTAGGTGTGGAAATGGCCTGCACGATTTCCATGCCACTGAGAAAGCTCTGCAATATCTTATCAATCCACAATCAATATGAGTGTAATGGACCTGGTAGATGTAAGCTTCATTCTTGGTGTGATAGGTGAGATTCTTACTATGGATCAAAGTTGCATTTACTGCTGGACATTTGAATCGCTTTCTGTTGTAATGTAAATACGGTTTAAGATCTCATGTGGGCTTTAACAAATTAGAGTACGATGTGATCCTTCTGATTTATTTGAAGTTAAATTGGGAAAAATGGTGCAGGAAATGTGATATCACTCCTCGTTTTCATCTCGCCAGTGTAAGTTCTCAAATGTTTTGAATCACTGAATATATGAAGTTTCGCAGTGATGCTGTTGAATTTTGGGAGTATTGTTCATTAGGTTTTGATTGAATGCAGGAAAATGTTTTGGCGCATAGTGCAGAATGAGTCCACAGAAGATTTCAGTTCTCTTTCGTATATCTGTACGTTATTAAGCACTGCGCAGTGGACATATTATGGATTAATCAAGCCCGGGGCAGGCACTATATTGGAAGCAGTCTATGTCAATCTGTTCATAATATACACCCCTGCAGCAAATAAGGTATGTATTTTTTTTTTTCATTATTGAGGGAGGAATCTCACTTTTGAGTAGAATATTATGAGATGGTCAATTCCAGCATTGATAGAGTATTCAATGAGATGGTCAATGTGTTTGCCTAAAAATAAGGTTACTGCCAATTCTATGATATGGTCAATTCCAACATTGATAGAGTATTCAATGCAATTCTAGCATTGATAGAGTATTCAATGCTTTTTTCTATTCCAACATTGATAGAGTATTCAATGAAATTCTAGCATTGATAGAGTATTCAATGCTTTTTTCTATAGGCAATAGCCAAGTGAGTATTCAATGTTTTTATATTAAAATGTAGAAATTTGATGTAATTTCAGTAGATATTTGGTTATATTTTTCTAAAAATATTCAAATTATTGTTAAGGTAATTCTTGATGTTAAAATATCCATTCTAAACCTGCAAATAAGTATTCTATGAAACTTAGAGAATCCAAGAAAAATTAACCTATTTGTATATTCTGTCTGTATGAAGCTTGGCGAATCCTTTCTTTTTTTTCTTGGTGAATCCTGTCTGTGTTAGACGATCTAGACATGCCTCTGCCTCTGCCATTAACGGTACTTGCCTCTGCCTCACCCATTAATGGTACGCAATACAAAACCCATTAATGTTACTTGATGTCCGTTAATGTTTGCCTTTGAGGTAATTTAATTATGGAATTGGGTAGAGGTTCGACTTTGATTTTGGAACCTCAACCTTGAATTTAATAAATGTTCTACCATAGATTCATGTTGTTACTACAGGCATATAGTACCAGGCCATTTTTTTTGTTTGTAAATTAAATTCTTATGCATCCAGCCCATTTCTCCATATATCTAGGAACAATCACTTTGTTGCATCCTCCAGATAACCAATCCATCCACCAGGTAACCAATCCATCAACAGATTCTTTGTTGCATCCTCTAGATAACCAATCCATCCACCAGGTAACCAATCCATCAACAGATTCTTTGTTTCATCCTCCAGGTAACCAATCCATCAACATATTCTTCACTAAATGCATCTTGATTGGCAGTAACCACCAGGTAACCAATCCATCCTCAGTTTGTTCATTAAATGCATCCTCAGTTTGTTCATTGGCAGTAACCGTCCACAATAGCTCTGATGAGTCTAGAAAAGTGACCACTATTAGAGATTCCAAGCCATCCTGAAGGTATTCAGTCATCCATATCACCTCATTGGGACATACTCCGGGACTTGCCAAGGGTGAGATTTGAGCTGAGGGCCACTTGAGAGATTTGAATATGAAGTTGTACTATGAATCCTCCAACCTCAAGATCCATTTGAAGGCCACAATTACTAAGAGCCAATAAAAAGCACGCTCAATTTACCAATCCCATTGTTGATACCTCTGCCTTACACCAATAATGCCACCTACCATGACAAGCTGAGACCGAGTAATGGTCCAATCCAACAAAACAAAAATAATGGTTTTGCTACCGACCAACTAGGCTTGACAAGTGGCTTGTGATGTGGAAAAACTTAAATTAATTGAGATGGATAACACTATGATTCACCGATTGAATGAATTTCAAAGTCTAGACCTTTAGGTGAAAGCAATTGATATTAAATTTCTGTGCGATGTTATTTTTTTTTTAATTTTCTAATTACCCCTAACAATATACATGTGAATGTGCTTAGAAATGGCTATACCCCAAATTTTGTGATGAACCTCTTTTTGTTAAGGTGTATAAAATTATGGAATTATGGAAATTATTTTTTCAGAAATGGCTACATGCGATTTTTTATGATGAATTTTTTTTCGTTAATTCGTGTTATGTTTATATATCAAGTTACTTTTCAGTTCATGCATTTTTAGTTTTAATATATTGAAATACAAAAAAAATAGGTATTTTTCATTGCTTGGCATTTGTCTTTTTTACATCCACTGCTCAGACTTGTGATTCTACAAGGATGAGTACTGAACCTAGTCCTCAGAATATTGGGAGCCCTTCGACTCTCATACCCATTGTAGTTAATGGCACCCCTTCGACTCCTGCAACCTGCATGGTTGTAGTATCGGAGGAACCTATCATTACTATGGCCTGGCCCATAGTTAATTCTCATGCTATCGCCTCAAACCCCTTTGGGTCTTTTGGCCACTCACTGGGCTACAATGTTTAGTCCATCCCTATGTCTTCTAATCCATTTTCTTATGGTATGCCTAACTTCACCTCGTAGTTTTCGAACTCCATCCCAGATGCTGGCCTTAATGCTAGTGTTGGGCTTGGGGGAAGCACACCTCCGTACACTCCTTTCTCATTTGGTGGATCTCAAATCCCTCAAATGACTCCTAATATGGGAGGTATGCATGCTTTTAACCCTGGGTCCAATCCTCCTACTTCTGGGTGGAATAGTAAACCTGGCGGACAAGTTTCGACTCAAGTTTTATCCTACAATCCTACCTCCTCAGTGTAGATTTCGACCAATACACTTGGCATGATGAATCTGCCTCTATCCTTCGGTTTCCAACTTAGGGGAGGTCAGTTTCACACTCTGGGCAACCCCTAACCTAGATCTAATCTGACTGGGGGCAGTTTCTATAACCCTCAACAGAACATTCATGTTGCAATGATGCCCAACCCACCTTATATGAATTATCCTAGAGGAGGGCCTTATAATGCCGGACAGAGCCATGGTGTTTACCAGAACCCTAGATGGCCTTCGAATCCGCAAGCACAATCTGTCTCGGGAGGTTGGGGCCAGATGTCACAACCCCATCTTCCTTTTCTAGCCATGCTTAATATGCCAGATTTCTCTAAGTTAATGAATGACCCTATGAGTCATGATCCTACATGGCCTCCGGTCCCCACCAAACTTCCTTCAGACATCCCAAAGTTTGAGGGTAAGAATGGAGAGGATCCTGGTGATCACGTCACTAATTTTCACCTTTGGTGCTCGTAAAAATCCCTTAATTTTGATTCTATTCATTTGAGATTATTTCAATGCACCCTTATTGGAGTTGCTGCAAAATGGTATATTGATCTACCAAGGGGGGCATATGGGACTTTTAGTCAATTAGTGATGGTCTTTCTTAACCACTTCCAGTTTCCCATTCGTTATGATGTTGGTTTAGAGTTGTTGTCTACTTTACGCCATGATACCACCACTCATATCTTGGACCATATCCAGGAGTGGCATAGACGGAAGAGGTTGATTAAGACCCCTATACCCCCGGCCTTTCTTTTAGAATGGTTCCTTAAGTCTTTTCACGCTCCTATCTCCAAGGACGTTGCTACTTCCAAGGTTACCACTGAGGAAGAATCTGTCTTTAGAGCCCATCAGTTAGATTTGATATATGCTCAGTTTGGGATGTTATACCACCTTCCTGATGCACCATGGTCTACTTACGACCCTAGGAAATAGCCCGAACCTCATGCCCATGGCATTGTAGGTTCTGCCAATGTAAATTCTGCAGACTTGATGACGAACCAGTTAAAAGAGTTGTCTTTAAGCCAGTCTATAGGAGGACCAGCCTCGTCTGTGTCTTCCAATCCCACTCAGTCGACTAATGTACACTCAGTGCAATTGTCGACCAACCCGAATGGTAGCCATCCACCATGAGAGAATAAGAAGAAAGGACATAATAACCGTAAGGGTGGGAAAAATGGTAATAAATCCAAGGACAATAATGAGAAGATGGGTAATCGTGTTGGAGAGGGAAAATGAGAAAAATGTAAGGTGACGTTTCCCTGTAAGCTTTGCACAGATGATCACCTCACCCATTTGTGCCCCAAACTTGCAGAAGCAGCAAGGCTTTTAGCTCAATAGCCCGTCGTGTTGACGAATCCATTCCCACATAATCAGCACTTAGCCTTGAGCTCCTCAAATGCAAGAGATGCGGCTGGTGGAGGTCAAAACTAGCAGTCGCAAGATGGAAACTGTTTATGTGTCAATATGGTCGATGCAAAAATTGATGTATCCACTCGATATCGAGACTATAGTTCTAAACAAACTATTCTTGGTCTAGAATCTCCTCCCCCTCCCCTGAAGACGACTTTACAGATTGAGAAACCAAATCCATAGCCTCATATTCCGAAAGGAGTACTCAAGTGCTCTACTCATAATCCAAATGCTAGAGCTGCCCAGAACTACTCTATTGTTGAGCACTTGGGCCAAACCCCTTGTGCAATGTCAGCTTTGGAGGTACTCCAAACGTGTCCTTCATAGAGGAATTCCTTACTCTCTACTCTAGGAGCTCTAGAACCCAGTGGCTCAAAGCTTATCAAGTTTGACGTCACAAATGTTAAGCCTCATTTTCCTTACCATGTGGCTTTCCAAATCCATGTGGAGTAATAAAATTATACCATCAAGCATGTGGTTGATGAAGGCGATGCTATGTGTGTGAAGTCCCTAGTTTGTTGGAAAGTTGTTGGTTCTCCGACCCTTTCCAAGTCATCAAACATGTTGACTTCTTTCAACGGTCATTCATTTCTCCATCACGATATTCTCCCTGCCTTTCCGGTCCAGTTAAGCGAGAAGATGGTAGAGGTGGAAGTAGAGGTAGTGGATGCACCTCTTGATTATAACCTGTTACTAGGCCGCAATTGGACTTATGCTATGATCGTTGTCGTATCGTCCATTTTCCGTACTCTTTTTTTTCCTCATGAAGGGAATATTGTGACGATCAATCAATTATCCTTTGCGTACTCTAGTCATAATGCATCTCTTGGACAGTCGATCCCTGTGATCGACAATTCTCGGTCGGCAACTGAGAATATCGGTGTCGGAATGTATTCTTCCCTTATGGGTACTTTCGATTTCTTGGCACTGAACCATCAATTTTATGCCATGTCCAGTAGGCCCATCTCGACTAGGGGATCCATTCCTTTCAGCACGTATTATTTCGATGATCCGTGGACCCTACCTTCCTCGACTTTGTCTTGTGAAGGATAGTCGCATGCTGGGATGTCCATGCCACTATCGGCAATAGACATTGCATATCAAGATGTTCTTGACTTTTCCGCCGATCCCGATCTTGTTCCCTCGCCGACGGACGAGGAGGATCTTGTGTCTAGGCCTATGTGGGCCACCTCCTTGTCTTGTTCATATGATTTCCTCGATGGGACTTTACCTTCGGATGAAGCCATCATCGAAGCCATGAATGGTTCCGACAAACCTTGGGATAATATGCATCATCGTTCTTATTTTCTCCCAGAGCTTGAAAGAATCAAACAAGATGACTTTCGATCTACTTTGAGTGAGATAGTTAGTCACGCCATAGTTCCACTTGATATGCACGACATTTATGCCGAAGGAAACATGACGAGTATTTCTCTTACCGTCCAGATCGACATCTCTCGTACCCCTGGTAATATTGAAAATGTAAATATCGGTGCGGATTGTTCGCTAGAAGAAATCCTGATCTACACTGAGCTCTTCAAGGAATTCTGAGACGTATTTTCTTTGTCCTATGAAGAGATGCCAGGGATTGACATGAAATTAAAACTTATCTGGATGCTAAACCTGTTCGGAAACATATTAGAGTTGTCAACCCTCGAAAGGCCTTTTCTATTAAGGCAGAGGTGGAGAAGCTACTTAATGTTGGCTTCATCTACCCGGTTCCTTTAACCGAATGGGTATCCAACCTCGTTCATGTAGATAAGAAGCAAGGAACCATCTGTGTATGTATGGATTTCCTTGACCTGAACAAGGCCAGTCAGAAAGACAACTTCCCCACACCTTTCATTGATTAGATTCTCGACAAGTGTGTGGGAAGCAAAGTATTTTCTTTTATGGATGGATTTTCAGAATATAATAAAATTCAAATTAAACCCAAGGACCAACACAAGATGACATTCATTTGTCCTTGGGGAAATTTTGCATACTGGAAGATGCCTTTTGGCCTTAAAAACGTCAAAGCAACCTTTCAATGTGCC
Source organism: Picea mariana (assembly GCA_032191745.1). NCBI lineage: Eukaryota > Viridiplantae > Streptophyta > Pinopsida > Pinales > Pinaceae > Picea > Picea mariana. Next base: position 47,563 of record JASDQU011440934.1, on the reverse strand, counting down.
ATGACTTTCATGTTTCGTGATCTTAAGCACATAGTCGAATCTTACCTTGATGATCTTGTTTCTCACTCTCGCAAGAGAGAGGATCATGTTACTCACTTTAGACTTGTTTTCGAAAGATGTTGTTATTATAGGGTCCAGTTAAACCCTCACAAGTGCATCTTTTGCATTAAGTCTAATCATCTTTTAGGTTTTCTAGTTTCTGAGACTATGATCATGGTAGATCCACTTAAGGTTGAGGAAATACTTTGATTGCCTCCCCCACGCATGATTAGACAACTTTAGGGTCTACAAGGGAAAGCTAACTTTCTTCATAGGTTTATAGTGAACTATGCTACTATCACTAAAGGTTTCATGCACCTTTTGAGGAAGGACACCCCTTTTATCTGGGATGAGCGAGCCCAGGAGTCCTTCGATGATTTGAAGAAAGCTTTGGTATCGGTGCCTCTACTCAAGCCTCCTGACTACAGTAGAGATTACTTACTTTATATTTCTACGTTCGAGGATACAATTGGTAAGTTTCTAGTTGAGGAGGATGATGAGCTCCATGAGCACATCATTTACTATCTTAGTCGAACTTTACTCGGTCCTGAACTGTTGGTCTTCTATTCTTCTAGTCAGTCTTCTCTACCAGTCTATATGAGTTGTTGACCCAAGTTTCATGTCATTCGGGTTTCCAAAAAAGCCTCTAAAACTATTGGCCCCTCTGGTAAACCAGAAGGCAACACAGTACACATGATGCATTGTGCAGTCTCACCCGAGATAGATTTAAATGGGTGGTTGTAGGACTCAGGTGTTTATAGCCTAGGATTGAGTATGAGATAGGGGTTTATGAATCAAATCCATGTATTATGTGCTATAGGTGTAATCTACTTATTCCTCATGATTGCATATGTATATTTCACAGGTTATTTCCCAAGCAGCATAAACATATTCCATAACAATGTATTAAATCATTCATCAAGCATAACCATTAACTGTTGAAAGAAAGTAAAGACATGTATGCATTCATCACATTACACATATATTACCGTGGTTCACCCCCCCTGGGATACGTCCACAAACATTTGGCTCTTGGCTCTTTTATTATGGTAGTTCTGCATTTCCTGCGCCGCGCACTTACACTTCCCCTCTTATGGGTAAGATCTGTATGAGGCGAACTAGATCGCACCAAGCTCTACAGCCTATGATCCAATCCTCATATCTACCTTCTCCCTTCCTTCCTTTGCTCAACAACTTACAAAAATGGTTCATACAATCAAAAACATTACATATCGCATTTTCTCATGCATAGCTACAATACTCTGGACTAATAATGAATAATAACATCAACAACAACCTATATGATACCTGCGTATCTATATATATATTTTTCGGGCTCTTTAGCCATTTATAGTGTATTACCAAAACCCTAACCCTTCCGACGTTAAGTCTTCCTCCCATGCACGTGTTGTTCTTCCTCCAGCTGTCGCTTTCCTTGTGCATGCTTTCTTGCATGCACACGTGTTGTTCCTTCTCCAGTTGTTACTTTACTTTCTGCACGCTTTATTTCCCACGATCGTCCTTCTTTCCACTTCAGCCTTGTGCCAACAGGCCCCCAACACTGACATGTGAATCGTCCCGAGTCACCTAATATTTTTGTGCTTCCTCGATATCCTTGGTGATCGTCTGAAACTTTTCTTGCAACTCTGTTGTTTGTCAGTGCCTGCACAGTCTTCTCCTTGATGGTGTCTACTACATGAACTACCACTTCCTTGCTCATTAATCCTGCACATTCTATCTAGGTTTTTGTTATCTGTGTTCTAGCTCCTTCTGCCTGTGAGAGTACTTCTTCTACCCATTCCTGCAATGTTTCTATTTGAGCTTAACGCTCTTGTTTCCGTGTTTGCGTAGTGATGAGTTATGCCTGCATATTCTTCATCTCTTGCATTCCTTTGACTCATTCTGGGATTGGTATGGTCTTCTATCTCTGCTTGAGTTCTTGGATTGCTGCATTGATCCTTTCCTCTTTCTTGTCCCAGTGTTGGACCTGTGGATCCTCCTCCAGTCTTATCTAAAGCTGTGCTTCTTTATCGAACAAGTCAGCTGCCCTGCTAACCTATTTTTCTATCTCTTGTAGTTCATTGTTGCTTCCTGCTTCCTTTGCTCCTTCACTACTAGTGGAGTTGTTGGTCTGATCAGTTCTCGGAGATTCTCGATCTTCTTCTGATATCGATCAATTGCCTGCACAATCTGGTTGATATTTTATGCTGCTGGGAGTTCATTTCCTTGTGTAGTGCTTGGAAGTTTCCCAAAAATTTCTCCCACCCTACGTTCTAGTTTGTTTCTGTGTTCTTTCTCCCCCACTAAGTTTCAGATTTGGCCTACGCACAAAAATTTTCAAGCGCTTCCCGCTTCTTTGTTGCTTGTTGTAGCTCGACTTATTTTTTGTGTGCCCGAGACTACATCTCGTGGTTGACGCTAACCTGCAATTTGTATAGTGCCTTTGATGGCATCCGTATCTAGACCAATTGTGTGTGGTCCAAATCCTTAAGTGGTGTCTGTCCCATGATTTCGTCCATCCGCAACATGTTATGTTTTATGTAGACCGTTGCATGTGCGTGGGGCATTGGAAGGACTGGGTCTCGTTCTTCTACCTCCACTCTTTCTTTGGTCTATGTTGTCGATGACTCTATGCCTCTGCTGTCACTTTCTCTCTAGGATTCCCCGAGTTTCTTGAGGAGCTGTCCCATTTCTTCCAACTCTTTTTGTAGTTTATCCCTGTGATGCGTTGCGTGGTCGAAATCTTCTTCTAGGAAATCCTGGACCATTTTGGCAATCATCTCTCCATCATCCTCCATGATCGTATAGTCCGGTGATGCTCCTTGTGCCTTCGATTTCTTGCGTGCACCTGTTGCCTACACAATTGGTCTCTTAGTTCCCCCTGGTTCCTATGTGATTGGATTTGGGGCGGTCTCTTACACTCCCTCAAGTTGTTTCTAATGTCCATTGGTCGACTGTGTGTTCTCTTTCTTCCCCTTCTGGGTCCCTATTTTCTTTGACCCGTCTTCTGCTTGAGTCGACTTGCTTTGGACCGTTCTTGGTTTCTTGGGCACATGGATTTGCCGAGGCTGTGTTTCCGCATGCGTAGCCTCTCCTTCTACTCTTTGTGTCGGTACTTCCCGAGAAATGGTTGGGATCCTCCATTCATTAGGCCATTCGTTGATGATCATATCGATATCACCCTCGGTGATGCAGTAGTGCATCTATAGCCACTGTTTATCCGGATCCTGCCTTGGTTGTATCCACATGGCTTGTCATGTAGCCCAGAATTTGGCGATGTCCCCATATCACACGACAGCCTCTGGTGTTACTCTCCATGATCAAGTGATAGCTTCATGTATGTCCTGTAGGTATGCTTCGAATACGATTCCATTGTCCCTCTTGTGCTTGGTCTGTGGCCCGGATCTCAGTAAAAGATATCTTGCTCCCGTTGGCTGTGGTCTGGTACAAAAGAGTACATATTCTGGTTCTCGCCATCCCATGAAGGCTATAAGGGTGATCAGCCATGAGTAATGAAATGTTGTACCTGCGTCCTGCACATCTTTACAATCCACTTGAAACAAGTTTGATAGATATGGCACCCATCTTATGAAGGTGCCTTTTGTGCACTAAGCTGCAACCGCGATGACTCCTGCTGGTACTTTGTCTTTGTGGCATTTTCTTAGCAATTTGCAGGCTAAGATCTTTGTACCCAATTGTGTAGCTGCATTATTGATCTATTTGACTATAATGCCTCTTGTTCCCTTGGCGGTACCATATTTCTTCTTCATCTCCTCTGCTAATGCTTTCTCCTTGGATTTATCGTTCATAATCAGCGTGAGATCCATACCTCGCATGGGTAGTCTTGTTATCTGAGCGATAAGCTCAACAGTTATGGGGATGGGTCTATCCAGCCATATATCCCCTCCATGCATGACTGCTAACAACTTCTTGACGCATGTCATCGCATACTGGCCTCTACCAAATTGTGGTAGCTTTAGCAATCCTAAAATTATTGTTCTGTCCTGTCCAGCTACCCACTGTTGTGGCTGGCTGATCGTTTCTCCAAGTTGGTTTACGACTATTTGCTGCATAAAAACTTGTGGCGCATGTTCTGGGTACTTGGTTTCATATGATACGTTGTGGTCAGAATAATTGAGCTTCCCAACGTGACCCAGTAGTTGTGGGTCTACCTGTACTCCCTATGGTATGCATGGTAGCACTATATCTGTTGTCAGTTTCTTGCAAGGTGAGATCGGTATCTGAACCTTGTCTTCCTGCTGTGGTGGTTGGTTCGAAGTTCCAGGAACTTTCGGTTTCTCCCCCATGAGCCATGCTAGCCAAGCCGAGGTAGTTCCAGTGGTTTCCTCTACTGGTTGACCTAAGTTAGGTGCTTGTATCTCGTCTCGTTGCACCACATCTCCCAGAGTCTTTTTCGTTTTGTTAACTTCCAAATCTACTTCAGTGCTTTCTGGTTGTATTTTCTGTTGGGTTTCTGCTTGTTCATTCTGAGGAGGCTCCTGCACCACTTCTCATGTATCCTGTTCCATGGCCTATGCTTGTGGCTGCTGAATTTCTTCCAGTACCAATGTATGGTTCGGCGATAATGTCTCTAGGGATGAGATTTCATCGATATCGATGATCTCCGGCTGTTGTTGCTCATTTTTTTCCAATGGTCCTCGTGACCTAGTTTGAACCTTGGTCGATATGGCTGTCTAGTCTAGTTCTGCTAGTTTCGATGGTGTCATAGTGGTGACTGTCGAACGTTTGCTGAGTTTGAATGGTTTCGGTGAGTTTTGTGGTCTCTCTCTATTTGTTCTGGCTGCTATTGCTCTCTCTCTATTCTTATTTCGCAAATAGACCAGTTGCTTCTGTGCTCGCGTGTTGTATGGGCTTGTCATGAATCTTGTCGAGAACGCTTCCTCCATTATGCGATTAATGCACCATAATTATGGGTTAAATCCATCTGCGACGATTTTGTACTTGCCATTACGCCTGATTTTCTGTCTCCAGTTGGCACGTTTAATGTGATGTCCCATCGACCCCTGTCGTGCGTTAATTCTGCCCTGTGTTGTCCTGTCATCTTTCTTTCGCTGACTTTCCTTTTCCCGCTTGTTTCCATTTTTTATATGATCATTGTCCTTGCCTTTACTAACTTCGTGTTTCAAATGGTATGCGGTCTTTCAATTTCTGGCATGTTGCATGCTTTTTAGTTTTGATTCTTTTTTCTTTTTTTTTACTGTGCAGTGGGTGGTCGATTGTCCTTGTATAGCTTCAGTCGACTCCCATTGATCATTCCTCTAAGGTTTGCGCCTACTAAATCTCTTAACTGTACAAATCCTCCATCTATTACCGATTTTACCTCGTATGGTCCTAGCCAATGCATTCTCAGCTTCTCTGGGTGTTGAAACGATTTGTTGTCATAAAGCAATACTAGATCTCCTTCCCAGGGATGATTTTAGGGGCTAAATTTCGGTCATGGGCTAATTTTCCATGTTTTTTCCCCAAAAAAAATTCACTATTCTAAAAATTATTCGCCCAAATTCTACAAGATAAAATTATTTTACCTTAAAAATCACCAAAATTTTATACACACTATATAGAATCCTTAGAGATTTGAATATTTTTACAAAAATATCGCCAGACATTTATAGTTGGCATATGAAGGATTACTAAGATTCGCCAAGGTTTCTACATTTTAAAATAAATTTCCATCCTTAAAATCATCCCTGCTCCTTCCTTAAACGTTTTTTTGTTGATGTGTCGATCGTGCCAAGCTTTGTCTCTTTCTTTTTGCACTTGTTGGTGGAATCCTTCCAAGATTCGGTCTTCCTCCATTGACAGTAACTGATTCAATCTCTCCTATATTGCACCTCATTCTGTCATTTGTGTGATAGTTGCTACACGTAGACTGGGTATTAAAAATTCTAATGGCATTGTTGCTTCTTAGTCGTAGACTAGTTTGAATGGTGTGTTCCCTGTCAAATTTTTTCATGTAGTCCTATATGCCCATAATAATGCTGGTACTTTAAGGTCCCAATTGTCTCTATTGACGTTACAGATCTTTGTCAGTGCGTTCTCTAGAATTTTGTTGAAAGCTTCTACTGTGTCATTTGCCTCTAGATGATACAGTGTGATTTTTTGGTGATGAACTTCAAACTCCTCAAGCATCACATGGATGGTGTTGTTTATGAAGTGCGTTCCTTGATCGCTCATCAAAACTCTTGGGCACCCAAATCTAGTGATTACATGTTCAAACAAGAAGTGTGCAGATATCTCTACGCTGCAATATTTTACTGGTGCGGCTTCCGTCCATCTTGTTAGATATTCCATCGTGGAGATAATGTATCTTGCCACTGTTCTTTTGGTTGGTGGGTTAGTTGGTCCCACAAAGTCTATATCCCATTTATCAAATGCATGTAATGTCACTTGCGATCGTAATGGCATCTCGCCCCTTATGATGGGTTTGTCTACCCTTTGACAGACATCTCATCTCTGACAGTACTCCTTCGAGTCTCTGTAGATCGTTGGCCACCATAATCATGCACTTAGTACCTTCTATGCGATATCTTTTCCTACGTAATGCCCTCCTGCCATTCCCTTGTGGGCTTCTGCTATAATTATTGGTCGTTCGTAGTCTAGTACGTATCTTCATAAAATGTTATATGTGCCCATCTTGTATAGATGTCCAGCGATCAACTGATAGTTGACTGTGCGGACTACCAAGTTCTTCTTCTGCGTAGTGGCATATTCTTGTGGCACGGTACCTGTGCTCAAGTACTGGATGATCTCTGCGAAGTAGTCATCAACAATCTGTACTGAGAATAACTGTGCATCTGGAAAGTTGTCTTCTAAGTTTGTCGGTTCTTCTCCATTTGTGACCCTTGATAGGTGGTCAGGTCCTACATTTAGTTTTCTTGGTTTAACTATTACCTCAAAGTCAAATTCTTGAAACAATAATAGCCATTGACAGATTCTCCCCCCCAACAACTGGCTTGTTGACTAGGTATTTTAGGGTTGAGTGGTCTGTAAACATCTTAAAGTGTTTTCCCAATAGGTAATGTCTGAACTTATGCAGTGTGTAAACCATAACTAGGCCTTCTCTTTCTATCGTGTTATAATTCTATTCTGAGTTTGATAATTTTCTGCTTGCGAACACTATCAGGCGATCCAAGTCTCCTGCTCCTGGTTGCACTAAGATAGCTCCAAGTGCTATCGTTGATGCATCTACATGCACATGGAATGTCTTTTCCTAGTCTGGAAATACTAATATCGGTGCAGTAACCATTTTGTCCTTCAGGATATCTAGATCGTGTTGACACTCGTCGTTCCATTGATACTTTGTATCCTTCCTTAACAGTTTTTCCATTGCTCCTGTGATTTACACATATCCTTTGATGAATTTCCTGTAGTATCCTGTGTGTCCTAACGTTTCTCTTAGTTGGCAGACTATTTTTGGTGCTGGTACGTTAACAATGACTTAAATTTTTGCTGGATCCACTAGCAAGCCTTGTTTTCATACTATATGGCCCAATAGTATCCCAAACGGTGTTCCAAATATGCATTTCTTGATATTTAGTGATATCTGGCACTGTCTGCATCATTCTACCATCAGTCGTAAAACTTCCACATGGTTTTTTAACAGACTATAAGCTGTCCAATCATCCAATTATACTTCGAGAAATTAATGGATAAATTCCTTAAATGTTGCGATGACCACTCTGGAGAATATTGCAGGTGCATTCTTCAGTCCGAACAACATGACTGTGTACTGATAAGATCCCCATTCCGTCGCAAATGTGGTCTTGTGTCTATCCTCCTATGTTATCTTAATCTGATGGTAACCTGAGAATCCATCGGTGAATGAGTAAGTTTCATGGCCCCCCACATTCTCTAGCACTTCTGTTGGGTATGTGTTATATTCTTTGCATGTGTGTGTGTGTGGGTGCGTCAGATACGACAACTACGTATGACGATACCTTCACCTAGAGCTCTCTCGTGTGCCTTGGATGCTTTCCTAGCAGGGTCCCAGGGGGGGGCAGGTATGCCCCCCCCTGGTTACGCGTAGCGCCTCGAAATTTTTTTTTTGGGCGGTTTTTGCTATTTTTAGCGAATTTTGCTATTTTTAGTTGATTTGTAAATTAATCCCGAATTAAGGGATTAGGGTTTTGGTATCTACGGAATACCTAAAAACATTGTATATATTGTATGGTGA